>VHZZ01013338.1:8607-19131 GCA_009801015.1 Silene noctiflora | reverse complement strand
TCTCAACTTTTATGGCTTAAGCAACAATTATTTGACTATGGGATAGATGTAGGATGTGTTTCTATTTTATGTGATAATACGAGTGCCATTATTATTTCTAAAAACCCCGCGGAGCAATCGCATACTAAAAACATAAAAATTAGACATCACTTCTTAAGAGACCAAGTTGAAAAGGGCAATATTATACTCGAATTTTTTAGTACTGAAAGACAATGGGCTGACATCTTGACAAATCCATTAGCCAAAGAACGTTTGAGACATTGTGGTTGGAAATTGGTTTAATCAGTGGCACCTAAGCAACTGTAAGTGTTTTAATATCTCAATGATTGACTAGTTATTAGACAAGATTGTATGACCGTGTCTGTATATTCCGCTGCTGAATAATTGCATTTATTTTGATTATATTTACCGAAGATATCATATTTNACGGATAAAAAGTTAACCAAAGATGAAGATGGTAAGTCGGTTGATGAAACAACTTACCGAGGTATGATTGGTTCACTCCTTTACTTAACAGCAAGAAGACCTGATATTATGTTTAGTGTATGTGTTTGTGATCATTTTCAATCTGCACCTAAAGAATCTCATATGACTGCTATGAAGAGAATATTAAGATATCTAATTGGCACCTCAGAGCTATATTTATGGTATCCCATGTAGTGTAATTTTGAACTAATAGGCTATTCAGATGCAGATTATGCAGGTTGTTCTCTCGACAGAAAAAGCACATCTGTCTTTGCTACATTCGTTGGTCCATGTATCATTTCGTGGGGATCTAAGAAACAAAATTCGGTTGCATTGTCCACTGCTGAAGCCGAGTACATTGCGGCTGCNCTCTATTATTCACTAAAACATATCATAAATCATACACTTCCATATCACAATTATTCACTTACCTTATTAATACCAAACTGTATCTTATTGATATTCACCTTAACCGACTTATCCCACAAGATCTTACCATATCTTACTTTTTACTCTCCCATAAATACTCCCTCACCCTCACGTCTCCATCACCCATTCAATAAACTTACTTTTCACCCTCAAACTCTCCCAAATCTCAAATCAGCCATCATCACCTTGCTACAATGTCACATCGACATGAAACAAGGTCTTCCACCAAGCCAACCATCAACCCCATCACTGATCATCACCATGAATCCACTCCTCAAAGTCCAACTCCCTCAAACCAACCGAACTTCATACCCTCTCCTTCCCATAATAACCTGGATGATACGGTTCTCGAAGGAAAACGTCGTCGTCTCAACAAAGGAAAGAACAAGATGGTCTCGGATAAGGTAACTATGGAAGAGGTGCCTGAAACTAAAACCAAAGTAGGAGTTTCTCGCACTCTGTTTCGGGAACCTCTCAAACAAGCAACTAAGGCAGGATTGGATCGTATTCGAATGACAAAGAAAAAAAACTTGTTGGCAAACTGGGTCTTCCATATTCAATTCATGGAGGAAGGTATTATCCAAAATCTTGTCTCTAAAACATCGATTCCTTACGGTTTTTTGGTGATTTTCTTCAAAATCAAGGTTGGTCGTTAATTAGTCATTTTTCGGGTCCAATCTTTCCCATTGAGGTGGTTCAATTTTATGCGTCTGTTAAGATATCGAAGGGAATGTTGACTGCTGTGGTGAATGGTGTTGATCTTACGGTCTCTGTACCCGATTTTTTCTCGGCCTTCTTTGTTCCTCATGATGGGATGAAGATTAATCTGAGTCAAGAATGGGGTAATGTTGATGATGATAAAAAGATGGTTATAAAAAGATATTTTGATGAATCCGCGACAGATTATAGCCCTCTTTTCACTGGTTCTCTCAGTCCAAAAACAAAATTTCTCCTTAATTTTCTTTGGAACACTATAATTCCGCAACGTGGTGGTCGGGATAAGATGTCAAGCTACGAGGCAATTGTGGTTTACTGATGGTTAGAGGGTATTAAGGTCAGTTTGCCTTCATTAGTCCTAAACCGGATCATGCAAACTGCTCATACCGTAATTAAGGACAAGTTCTGCACCACAATTGACTTGCCTTGCGGTATGTGGATTTCAAGATTGTTGGAGGTCAAACGTGTGGTCCACAGTGACAGTTACGGGGTCCTTACTAACGAAATAATGTTTGATAAGATCATGCGTTTGATGGGACTTAGAGGTGACGGTCCAGAATTGGTCTTTGCGAAGAATGGGCTTAATGATAAGAGTGTTGGAGACGGTGGTTTGGCGAATGTGGAAACTTTACTCAATTCGTTTATGGCCCCTGTCAATTAGCAGTTGGAATCTCAAGCTACCATATTGAGCTCCATTGTCTCGGGTTTGGAGAAGGGATCCTCAAGTGCTCATGGGTATCCAAGTGATGTCTCGGATTTGGTAAAGGGGCTTGATTGGCGTTTGCAGGCTATTGAACGGGGTCTAGTAACGGTGCGTGACGAAGTATTCCGTCTTGGTGACCGAGTTACTTTTCTTTCAAGTCAAGGAGGGGCTCTCGTTTGCCATGGAAAGTCCATACAAGAAGATATGTGCCTTACTTTCGAGGCCACTAAGGCTTTGTCTCTCAAGGTTTAAACTTTGAAAGAAGCCTTACAGCTCTGGCGGCCAATGTTCGGAGTTGTTTCGATCGGTTGGATTCCCTTGAGTTCCTTACCCGTCCAGGATATGTCAATCCAAACCGGGTTAATCACCCCTATGCTCACCCAAGCCCACTTCTTCTCGGCCCTATTACCTTATCTTTTGCCTTTCTTATCTTTTATTTCATATCTTTCACGACATTTCTATTCGGCCCAGTTGGCTTGTGTGTATTCGGCCTAAAGGCATTAATACTCCTTATTTTGTGTATGATACTCTTATGTGCGTACTCATGTGATAATGCCTAGGTGTTTATTTTCGTCTTAATCGTTTCTTATCTCTTGCATCGTCGTATATTATTCTAGTCATTTCATGTTTTTTCTTGTCTTTTCGATGATGTCAAGAGGGGGAAAGAAAACGACCATAGTATGCTTTTGGCCTAAGCTTGCTCCTTGTCAAGACCTTTTGTCTCTTAAGGTCCTTCGATGCTTTTGACCTTGAATATACATGTCTTGACTTTGCGTTAATCCTTACTATAAGAGGAAGGTAACATATTGAGGGGAAACTCTACACTTAGTCGTTATACTAAGAGACTTGCCATCATCAAAAAGGGGGAATTTGTTAGATCATTATTTCGGTATGATAATGTCTGTGTTTTGATGATGACAAGTATACAGTTGCTCTCAATTGTGCGGTCAGTCCTTATAGTGTGATTTAGAACTGAGATAATGACAAAGTCAAGCAAGCATCTTTATCAAGCGTTGAGACAAGATCAAATGGTCAAGCTTTGATAAATGAGTAGATCAAATTCTACATTGAAGAAATGAAGGCTATGATGAAGATCTCCAGGAAGATTTAGTCACAATAGGTTGTATATGAACTCAAAGTTATGAGTACACAACTATAACTTTAAGGAAGTGAAGAATGGAAATCCCATGAATAAGTTTTTAATTGTATAAAATTGTTTTTAAAATAATCTTTGTGGCATAGAATTGTGTTTATAGCTAAGAGTTACAAAATCTTTGGTTGAATATGATTCAAAGCTTACTTTAATAATTAGAAAGTTAAGGTGAGTAACTTATGAGTTATTCTCTTATTTATAGTTAGGGTTTCTAACCTTTCATATTCTGAACCCTAATATTAATCTATCTAATTTCGTTGTTAGGGTTTCACGAGTTCACCCACGAGCATATGGGTCGTTGGGTTTCATGCAAATCCCTGATGTATAAGATATAGATGTTATTCCATATTATCTTATACTTGCAATGGTTAGTTGGATTTCTTAATAAGATATTTATTTGATTGAATAATCTTATTATATCTTAGGGTTTAAGAAAAAATGATAAAAGGTAATTGTTAAAGATATTTTATATTCTTATAATTGTTTTTTATCTATCTTTAAAAGTTTATGTGAATAATAATAATAGGAAAAATATTTTTTTCCCTATTATAATTATTCAGGACATCTAGGGTTTTCTTTCAACCCTAGAATGTGTCTCTTGCTATAAATATGTGACATGTCTCATTGAACAGAATAACTCTTTTTAGAGAAAAATACTTAAGCATTTGAATTGTTTTTAAAACGAAAAATCTCTTTTCTATCAATTTAAAAAGTCGTGGGTTTTTATTGTTCTTCACTTACGTTTGGATATCGTTATAAGATCATATATAGAGTTTAATACTTATTCTTACCGTTCATTTGTGAATAATTAGAAGAATAACTAAGCACTTTCTTATTCACGTAAGTAAGTTGAGTATTTAACGTTACTCGTAGTATGTTGAGTATTTAACGATACTCGTAGTGAGTTACAACTATAGTTAGTTGTATGAATTAGATTAGTAATTTTGTAATCCGTAGAAAGGTACTAAAATTATTAATCGAGAATAGTGGACGTAGATTTCGACTTGTGAAACCGAACTACTTCAAAATTCTTGTGTCGTTGCATCTTTCTTTCGTTTGTTTTCCTTTTGTAATTTTGGTTGTTCAAGTTTAAATCAATAAACTTTGGACAACTCGTGATAAACGTTTTAATTCAGTTAAGTTTCGAAAAAGTGGCATACTCAATTCCCCCTCCCCCCTCCCTCCCTCTTGAATATTCCGGATCGATAGATTCTTCAACAAGTACTTAGAAAATTTCATTTAATTAGAGATTATATTGAAAGGAAGGAAATAGCGATTTGTAAGGTTGGGACAGACGCAAATATTGCAGATCCTTTAACCAAGCCTTTTATCGCGGGCTAATCATGATGGTCATGTAGCTTCTATGTGATTGAGGCGAGTGCCATAATTATTGTAGATTATATGATATGTATTAATTATATATTGTATTAATTTTTCCATATATGATAATCGCATTTATCGTTTGAGTTTGATTTTTGAACTCAGTTATTCCGTTTTGACTGGATTTTATTTTTAATACTTTTTTATAATCCGAATAGGTTGTTAGACAACGTTAAACTCCGTTTAAGTGAACAAGATTAACATTGTATTTTTATCCCTAGTTTCTTAATGAGGTGACGTCTCGGAGTGACTTGATTGTAAGTTGATTGATGGTGTGTTCAACCACCATAGGTTCATGGAGATGACTGGTGATTACATAGGCCGACTGTAGTGACAATCTGTCGGACAGTGACCATTTATAGATTCCTTTTTACTTTATGTAGCCTGGTCGTGGCAAGGTTTTCTATAATATCCTCTGAGTCGATTCTTTTTACTGGCGACTATTTATCTGAGTCAGTACAGTTTTCGATTGGCTTTGGTTTTTGTCCAAGGTCGCACCGTAAAAGGAGGCCGATGGGCATCTTCTGGGTCATGGTGATATGTGATTGAACAAAGAAAATAGGTCAACTAGAGTTTTCCACCCTCGTCAGGGTTTAAATATCTCAGGGTCACTCGAGCAGTAATGACTGGAAATGTGTGGCCACGCTCGGAAGTTATCTATGGTAGATTTTACGGTCAGACAATTACTCTCCAGATCGAGGCAACCACTCATGATATGATCAGGTGCAAGTACGACCTGAAAGACACCGTGCATTGAGTGGGAGATTTAACGGACAAGAGAATCGGTAACACATACTTGTATCAGACAAGTGGGAGATTGTAGGAGTAGGTGTGCTCCACAATAGTGCGTCTACTTAATAAATCTCATAAAAAGAATATATTCGGGATATATTAATTATATACTAGTCAGTTGATCAACGTATATCGGTAACGGTCAGCCGACTAGGTTTAGACGTTACGGTCGTGTGACGGCGGTGTTCARYTGATCMCTTTCGGTCACAMCTATAKGATGATRCTCAAATAGAATAATTAATTATTTGTATAAGGATACAATTTAATTAAATTCTTTGTATAATATTGACTTTAATTAAGTCAAGTGAATTTATTTTTGATGACGAGTTATGAACTCGGGCCAAAGGAATTTATGATTTAATTATGTGATAATTAATTAATAATTGTTAGTTGGAATTTAGTAATTAATTGTTAATTAACTAAATTAATTCGGTTTGTGTGTATATTGTGAGGCGGAGGTTATTATCTAATCGTATTTACAAGAGGTTGTAAAATTAGCTAATAAAGTTATTTGAGGCATATTTTATATTGATAAAATGGTCCAATATTACTTAAAAGTTGGGTGTACATTATTTATTAATTTGTATTATTTAAGTTTTAAATAATTAAATTAATATTTAATTATATAACATAATTAAATATAAGACTTATAAGCATTGTGGGACAAATTTCGAAGTCAAAATGGACCTGAATACTTACTTTTTACCGCCACTTTGAAGGAGTGTAACACGCTCATAAAGTTAGGCAAAGTCCACTACTAATTGTATGTGAATTATTTACATTTGAAGGCCTATAAATACCTTACTTTATACACAATGTTGGGTTGATTTTTTGAGTCAAAAATTACCCTATTTTACTCCTTTTGGCCGGTTAGAGTAAGAGGAAAAAGAGAAAAATTTCTTCATCTTCTACTCTAAATATCTTGATCAATTGTTGATCAAACATCATCAAATATTCAAATAATAATAATATACATCAATTAATATTATTAGTGTAATAATATTACATATATTAGACAAAGTTTGTCCTAAAATTATCTAGTTAATAATTTTAGGATTTTTGAGCTTATCTTGGGTGCAATCCAAAGGAGGTATTCTACTTTGAAAACTTGGGTTAGGAGGATCATCCAAAACCAAGTAGATTGTTCAATAAGACTACAAATTGTTGTAGTTCTTATAGCCTTAATATCAATGTAAGTAAATATCCTTTCACTAGTTTATTTTTTATTTCCTTTTGCATGCATGTATTTAGGTCACATATATTAAATTAGTATAATTTAATATTAATTAGAGTGTCTAATTAAGGGTCTAATACTAACAGTAATTGCTCCCAACTTTTGTTTGCCCAGCCTGGAGTAGCTCCCATTCTTGCTTAAAGTCAGGATCCTCAACATAGAGTTCTTTCATGAATTCAAATCCCAACACTCTTTGTTCCATGTAGCTTTGCATAATGAACCTCCTTGACAATGGATCAGCAATCACATAGTCTTTCCACTCTATGAACTTTCTTGAAAAGGAGAAGGATTGTAGGAACTCCACCCATTTAGCATGCCTATGATAGAGCTTGTGCTGGCCATTGATGTATTTAAGGGCCTCGTGATGAGAATAAAGCACAAATGGTTTTGGTTTCAAGTGGCTCAAATGGATAAGAGCTCGGATGATGGCATATAATTCCTTGTCATAGGTAGAGTAATTGAGCTTAGCTCCATTCAATTTCTCACTAAAGTAAGAAGTTAGCTTGTGCTCTTGCAATAAGACAGCCCCAATGTGTGGACATGGGCCACCCGCGCGTTTTTCTGAAGTTTGAGGCGGCGGTACTTCTCCCACAGAATTTTGTGTTGACAAAGCACGTCATGGGTTGTTACCCATTTGAAAGGCATTGAAACCGATGAATGGTTTGAACAAGCCTGCATCTATGGAGTTGCGACCAATTTTTGTGGATAATTGGATCCGTTCGAATACTTCGTGTCATGTCAAGACACAAAGTGACACGAACACTAAGAAATCCGTTGCCCTTAGCATTCCATGTCTAGAATGACTCTCGCGATACCAATGAACACTGATGTTCACAGATATCTGAGTAAGGGGTGAGGGTACGTACTAGTAAGCTCTTATTAGAACACCTAATCTCGCCCGCCTTGGTAGCGGCCTCTACTAATTATCATGGAATGTCACTTATACTCGATATGTTATTAATTTATAAGCATACAATGCAGCAAACAATGTTTTAATCCTAACATGTGAATTAGACGAAGTCGGTTGACACATAATTTAGCATCCAATTGGGTCAAAGTGGAGATTTATATTTATTTACATGAAAAAAAGGATAAACAAATGAAAGAAAATAAATTACAAGAGATGAACAATGAATCTACGTCACAAACACATTCAAAAGAGTTTTAAAATTAAAAGAAGGAAAACGCAGCGATATTACTGATAACATTCGATCATAAACTAATTAGAAAGGCTACGTCAAAACAAGACGAGATCAGAGACAGAAACCAGCCCAGAACAGGTGCAACAACAATTACGTCCTCGGGAAGAGGAGCATCAGCTATCGCGTTTGTTCTTGAGTTGGTTTCTGACTGTGAAAGTCAAACTCGCAGGTTGCTAACATTTATTGGTTAATTTAGACATATTATTAGTATATGACTGAAAGGAAGTGGTTTAGTCAAATTATACATGCTAAAGAATGTCGTAAAAGAAAATAAAAGAAAAACGAAGGAACGCCTACTCGAGGAAGAAGAAGAAAAGCAAGAATAGACAAGGAGCCTCTCGAATAAGCGCAGCATGTTTGCGACTGTTCCATAAGGTGCATCTGTTCGTGCGTTTCTTCTTGACTGTCTTTCTCTGCTGACTCGTAAAAAAGGTTTAAAAACTAAGACTTTAAAATATTATTTGGACGGGTATGTGACATAGACTCTTACATTACATAAAAATACAGAAAATAAAGTACAAAGTGGGAATACACCCTCAGACTTACATGTTTAGAAAACGAGATTAACTAATTTGACTTTAGTGATTGCTTGACTCGATGTAAATGAAGATGCCCTTGAAAAAGGATTGAGTAACAAGTTTGATTTAAAATTTATTAGGTGTAGTAGTCAAGTTGATCGGTCTATGCAAACGAGACTAGTACCCAGAAAGATATAGGCTTTCGTGGTCGAGTAGATCAAGCACGTAGGCATCAATAGCAAAGCTCGGGGTCTTATAATGCAAAGGGAGAATAGAAGGGCGGACACTCGCGTGAAAAATATGTAAGGCGAAGGCCTGTATTTATACTAGTCACGAGGTGGGAGTTCTAAAAGGATTAAAACATGGAAAAAAATTGTAAATAAATGATTATTTACTTTCTTTGACCAATGAGTGATCAATGTAGATAAGTAAATGATTACTTAATATGTAAATAAATGATTATTTATTTTCTCTTGTGAATGAATGATAATTCAAAATCTCTTTTCTTTATTTAGGCCTGGATCAACTCATACTTCCCTGACTTCGTGCCCACGTGAGCAACCGACGTGCCCAGGGAGTACCCTGTTGTGAGGGACTGGATCGTCTGTAGACGGAAGAGCCAGCATTCCTCTTACGACACCTGCAGGAGGGGTGTCAACGCTTTGAAGCTCGACAGCGTAAGCATTCCTTTCTAGCCTTCGTTTGTTGCCATTTTTTATATTTATTTTGATTTTTGGTTGCTTGACCCTTGTAATATGACTGCAGTGGGTGCCAAGACCTTGGGAGGCTACACTGGGGCAGCAGCCTTTGGGGCTGACGTTCTTAGACCTAGGAGCTCGAGTAAACTCCTTCTTGTGACGCCCATGGGGCCTATTTGGTACCTGGGGGAGCGTCTGGCTAGGCGGTGCCTCCATGACACTTTCACTGTCCCCATTGATCTACCACAGACGATGTTTAGGGAGCCTACTAAGGCGGAGAGGACTGCTGACCTTGCCGGAGCTGCTGGCGACACCCTCCTTCTTCTTGAGCTGGACTACTCATAGATTTTTTTTAGGAGATTGGCGTACTAGGCAATCGTGGTAAGTATTATTTTTGCCTTTTAGAATATGATTTTTCTTGTGAAAGGAAAATGTGTTGATAATCTTGTGTTTGACAGGAGATCGACACTGCTGGTGTTGAGCCTCTAGCTTTTCCTGAGACTTTGGAGTACGTGGGGCCGGCTGGTGTGGCGGTGTCCATGGAGGTCCCTTACTTCCCCGAGGCGGTGACCAAGGCTGGTCTCGACAAGTGGCAGCACTGTAATACCCGCCCTATTAGGACCCTAAACTGTCGTTGACTGACCTTGTGTACTTGCCCGAGTCTTGGTTTTTCCTTTGTTGTAAGTGCTGAAGAGTGGAGACTCGATCTAGCGGAGTCCACTCGATCGAGTAGCCTTGTTACTCGATCGAGTAAGGTGCACTCGATCGAGTAAGTTAGCTACTCGATCGAGTAGCTTGTGTCCAAAACCCGAATTATTTCATTTTCTGTTTTTCCTAAACCTAGATGTCTGATAAGTAGTATTTTAATCCCTTTGTATCCCGCATTCATACTTTATTCTGACTCGATTTTGCATGCTTAATTGATTAAAAAGCTCATTTAATTATTAATTTATAATAATTGGTCGTCTTAATTATATTTAATAATTAGCCGGATTTTATAGAATAATTATATTTCTATTATTTAATTAATATAACATGTAGGTGTGACGGGAAAATGAGAAGAGGTTTTGAGGTGGGATTTTGAAAGGAAATGATGAAAGAAGAGGAAAATAATCTAAGTATATAAAAATCTTTGGTTTTGCCTCTATTGCGACGGTCTTTGCTGGGCTCCTTCTACCACCTCCGGTCACCACAACAGCCACCCCTCACCACCCTTGGCTACCCTCCACTTCC
>VHZZ01013336.1:29252-43078 GCA_009801015.1 Silene noctiflora | reverse complement strand
AATTTAGGGTTCATACAACAAAGTAAAAGACTCAATCCAACACTTACCTTTGCGAATCCGATTTTAAGACACGTAGAAACACCAACAATCGCTTAGATTCACGCCGCAAAAATGAAGAATAGAAGGAGAAGCAGTAACGGAGTTTAGGGTTTTAGTTTTGAAAGCGAAATTATGAATACTGTTTCCCGGTCTACTATTTATACTTTCCGCAGAAAACCCGTTACGAACCGGACACTCGGTCAAGTGAGTCACACTCGACCGAGTAGACGACACTCGACCGAGTACGTTGCACTCGTCCGAGTACGTTGCACTCGTCCGAGTTCCCCACTCCAGAACACTGACAGTCTGACACAACGGGGCACTCGGTCGAGTACCATGTACTCTACCAAGTGTCCCTACACTGAAAATACCGAGTATTACATTGATACAGTGAAAAACCAAGAGGATTAACATATAATCATCCAATTTATCAATTTGCAATTTATACAAAATTATAAATGTTCGTTTATTGTGGCTTAATTTCACCACAAAAAAGACGTTAACAGCGGAAGTAAATATGATGACCGTGAGCATTAATTTGTCGTTTATCAACATGATACCCAGTGGCAAGTACCAACAATTACCGTATGGAGAAATTACAACAATAATCAACATATGAGGGAAGGCAATATAAATGAACATGTGCAAATATAGAATCAGTATTCCAATTTAATTTTTCACTGTCATCATCCTCGAACAAACCAAACACAAAGACACGACTTTGCATGTACTTTCATGGGTAAATTAAACAAATTTATAATGCTCTGATACAAATGTAAGATAAATTTTATGATTCGATAATGAAATCAGTCCCAAGAATCAATATAGACTTGAATTAATTTAACTGTAATACAATCAATAGACGGAATAAAGAATTAACCTTGGTCCATGTCTTACCGACGCAATCAATACAATAATAAGAACTATGAATGACTGATTCTCCTCCTTAACCCTTTCCTTAATATTCCTTGATGATGGAGGAAAAATTGTCTTTCACCCTTTCACTTTTAACGTACGTATGTTTGTGTTTTTGTCGGGATGATTATATATGATGGGTTTCGTGCCTTTTTGTATAATCAAACCCAATCGTACCTTTTCATGAAAAACGACATATATTAGGGTAAGGTAAGACGAAATAATAATTCTCGGACTTTAATTACATTTAATTGAGATCGATCCATCACGATGTCGTCTTTTATAATGTCTCGTAATCCCCTTTAACTAAAAGATTAAGAGGTCTCAAATTTCTTTAACCTTCTGTCTCTACTTCCTCTTCTCTCTCTTTCCTCTCTAAAAACCCTAGCCTCCATCAATCAAATCTGGGGCTTCCATCGACTATTAATCGATGGTAAGCCCCATAAATGCGTTATTTATCAAGTATTAGTATGAAAAACTACGAATTCATTAATAAAAGTCTCCCTTTTGGTGAGATTCGTTTGTCCGTCTTTATTTTCGGAGTATTTTTTGTCCTTTCTGTCTTCCTAAGGTTTTGTTTTATTGGAAATATAGATAAGAGCGGTTTGTTAATGATTCGTCATACGACTCTACAATGGATACGCGTTATTCGTTGACGAGATTAAAGGTAAAGTTTCTCCATCAATTAATCAAACGAAGGATCCCCTTAAAAGGTACATGAAGAGAGCGATACAAGGACGAGCCGAATTGTCATATCATGTTTTGAGATCCTTAGTTTTACAAGAGAAATTTGTCATTTGGCTTCTATTAGATTTATTTTCGATTATACCATATCTTTTGTAAGTGTCGTTTGGCTATTTATTAATGAATTGATCTTTTCTCTTCAAAAAAAAAAAGATTAAGAGGTCTCTAAATATTCTATAATTGGTCCTCTCATACTATCTCATATTTATTTTCATACCCTAAATAGGAAATACTAATTTTCAATCTTATTAATGAGATACTTTGATTTTGTTACCTAGATAGAAGTTATAACTGCATTAATAATATGTATGGTATGACTGAATTATTTTGCACAAACTTTTTCCTAATTCTAAATTCATGACTTTTGATACAAAGGTACTGCAAAGTTGATTATCTCCTTCTGCAAATTCTCTAATTTTATTATATAACTAAGTCATTAATCAATATTTTTTGGTGACTATTATAATATAAATAATATTTTTTTTTTAATAATTAAGTTAATTCGTAATTAGGTTCAGTTACGTCAATCTTATTTGGTACGAAACTATATGAAATTTTACATCTTAAGCATGTTGCGAAACTATAATAATTAACGGCTGTATACAATTATTGTCTTAAAAACCGTGCATTTATGCACGGATCTACACTAGTATTTAATATGAACTTAACTTGTGTATTTAAAACCAAAACACATAGACCACTCGAATATTATTAAATATTCTAACGTTGGGATGTGGGTTTAGTTTACGGTTTATGGGTTTTGTTTTCGGGTCTTGGGTCTTGGGATTCAGCCATTCAGGTTGGGGTTTTGATTATTGGATTTTGGTTTCTGCCTGCATGTTCATTGTTCAATAAGTATATAACTTGATGAGCTTGTGGTCTGTATGCATGATCCCCTGATCATTAAATATTTGTACAAACTTCCATCCTTAATATTGCTTTGTTCTTTTTAGAAAATGGATACTAAAATTGTTTGAAGATGGTAAATCGTAGGGCTGTCATCAGACATAGGATTGGGATTGAAATCTTGTACTTGTCATTTTTATATATAACCCGGGCGTAGGACACCTGCAAAATCTGCCCATAACAAGCATTTTCAGGGATATGCATAAGTGGCCTGATGTTATGAAAAACAGTTGACTTGTGTCCTGATAAACTTTCCTCTTAGCTTGGTTGTGTTGTGGTCTTGTGAGGGGACTGTATGTTGCATTGTTGTTTTCTAAGCATAGGCGAGTAGCTCGGTTAGAAATGACTAAACCCACATCACCTGTTTGCCTTGGAGACTTGGAGTTGCACATACTCTTTGATGCTTGCTGCCTTTTGTCTTCATGATTGATTAACCCACCAAAATCTAGTCAATGCCTGATAAACATCTGTAAATTGGATAAGAGGGTTTTGGTAACAACCTTTTTGAGGATTTACCTACCCGGAAAGATATCTATATCTCCTTGCTAACCCCTAAGCTGTTTCCAAGGATGTTATTTGAACGATATCCCTCAGCCTCAAGCCATTACTTTGGTAATGTTTCTAGCCCTTCCATCGTGTGTTTTTAGAGTCCTTTTAAGGGATTGACATGGTTTTGTTGGAAGTCGTTTAAGCTCACTAGCCTTTACTAAAGAAAAAGAGAGAATTTAATGTTATGAAAAACAGTAGTGAATTTCGGGTTTGTGTCTGTTTAGAGTTCATGCCTTACTTAGTAATCGAGTTTTGGGTTTATCTTATCAGTCATTTTTTGGTAGAGAAAGACTGAATGTATGATAAGCGTTCTTAATGGTGGAAAAATGTTCGACAGAGAATTAAGTGGAAATGATGCTGTAAGCGTAAGGGATGATGCTGATGTAAAGCTTGTTGCTTGTTCGGTTCTTTTTGCTGCTGTGGGGACTGCTCGACAGCATTATACACTTGCCGGAGACTTGTTATTCTTGACAATTTTCTTTGGCTGATAAACCTCAACTGTAGTTTTGTGATTATCGTTCTGTAGTTTTGTGATTATCATTTTGTATATGTTCGTACCTGCCTTAGCTTTACAATTGCAAGTATTGTATCGACTTACTGGCACTTCACTCTAGAAGAGTCACAAACAGTTTAACCAACCGTGAGTGTGAACATACCGACAATTGTTACTGCAATATTTGTTTTGGCGCGAAGCATTTCTCTGTTCTGTTTTGCATTTTCTTTTTATTTGTAGTCAGTAGTGTGCCAATATGATCATGAAGTGTGTTGTTATCTATATATCCTGCGTAGTTAACGATATGGATGCATCGTAATTTCTCCCTGCATGTTCAATATATAATAACCCATTGGTAGGGCACCTGCAAAATCTTCCCATAAGAAGCATTTTCAGGGATATGCATAAGTGGCCTGGCATAGACTCATCACCCGCAAATGAACTTTGCAACTCGTGTCACCTCCTTTTATCCTCACACTCGGTGGTTTTCTGAGATATGATGCACCTTGTCGGCTTCTTCAGCTGATGTTCCAAATGCCAGGTCTTTTACTTCTTTCTGAATTTTCTTCATCAAGTTAACTTTCCCTGGTAAAATATATCAGCAAAAAGACATTCAGAAACTTTCCGGGTCCTAATAATCGATATGCTGCTACTCAAATCTGTTTAGAAGTAAATTTTGAAAAGCTTTGTTATGGCTATTGTTGTCATACCTGCAAGTGAAAACTTCTGATTTCCTTTAGCATTGACTTCATAGCAAATACTAGTTTCTAAAACTTCATCCAGAGAAGCCATGAGGACCATAGGGTGCCCTGGAGGAATAACAAACACCATGCCCGGCTTCAATTCCGAGCTGATTTTCAAGTATTGAATTCCTATTGAGCCTTTTTCGCCAGGGTGAGAGGCTGCCATCTCAACTCGGCCTCGCCCCTTTACCACCCATCAACGCCAATATTTAACCACCCAACTGCACCAAATACTTGATACAAGAAGGGTCATGTCCAAGCCCTGCCCTTAAATTGTCACAGCTTTAGAAAAATATCTCGCCTTCAACAGTCACCGCCATAGAATCCTTGGATTTCATAAAGGTGCCTTGGTTTTTATTATTATTATGATTGGAATAAGAGAACTCTTATCATTATAATTCCGATCATAATGACTACACCGCTCAACCTCGTGATTAGAATAAGATAGCTCTTATTATGTCTATGACAAACAAAAACGCAGAGAAATGATATATTGTCATCACAATTCCGACCATGATCACTACCGTCCAACTCTATATTTCCACATACGCAATAATCTTATTATTAGCACTATATGGTGTTGTCAATTTTCCATCAAAAATTTACATATGCACATACGCACACTAATTCCATAATCAACAAGTCTCCCTTCAAATGACTCATTTTCGTCTTAAGGGTTTTAGACGAGCATATGTAATTTATTTATAGTCAAATGTTATCACTTTTGACAAATTGTTATGTTTAGATATAACATTTTATCACTAAAGTCACATTTTACCATGAAAATGATCACATAATGACGTCGGAAACTTTCAAACGGAATAATCCATCTAAAATGAGAATTAGTGTTCAACCATCACTATCACTTATACCAAACTATGTTCCTTCACTAATCACGTTTTTTATATTGTTTTTTTCTATGTTCTACTCCTAAATGTAAACGCGTTGACCAGCCTATTTTCCTCCATTGACCATCATAGTCCTTACTCTTCCTTTCTTCCCATATATATATATATATATACCCTCCCTCAACTCCAAATATTACTTAGATCACACCTTAAATTCCCCCAAAAAAATCACAAAATAAAAATAAAAAATAAATATTTTCTTTAATAAAAATCTATAATTATTTTTAGAAAAAAAAAAAAAAAGATGTTAGGGGTTAAGGAAATAATGGGCACAACAATAATGCCAAAAACATCATTAATATCATCAAAAAAGATGATAAAAATATCCCATACTATTAATAGAAAGTGCCCATTTGGTAATAATAATAATAATAATCCAATGAAAGGGAGAAAATTAATGATAAAGAGTGCAATTAGTGAAGATTATTATTTGGTTAAGGAATCATCAGAGAAATCTGATCTGGGTTATTATGATGATCAATCAGGAAATGCTAAAGTCAAAGTTAGAGCAGTTGTAACTGTAAGGAATAAGACTAAGGAAGATTTGAAAGAAGCTCTTGTTAAACATTTGGATAATTTTACTGATAAAATTGGTAGAAATGTTGTTCTTCAGCTTGTTAGTACTGATATTCATCCAAGTATGTTTCTTTCTTTCCTTGTTTTTCTATATTTCGTTTCCGAATATGTTTTATTCTAGTAGTTAAGACGGAGGGAGATACACTCAAGGTAAGTTAGCAGTTCTGAATTTTTTGTGTTGTATGCCATAAGCGGAATCAGAATTTGAAGTTAGGTTGCAAAAAATCTTAGAAGGTGTGAACTAGTAAAACACATAAGGTAAACAAAGCATCTTGCTTGTGATGATATCATTTGTCACAAGCTGAAGACGGATAGTACCTCTCACAATAAAACAAGTGGAATGACAAGTTTGGGAGAAATGTCAAGTTGGGGAGAATGGAACAGCCCATAAATAGTGCGACTTGCATATTGTGAGAGGGGCATCATCCAAAGACTTCTGTGACAGAAAAAAGTGTCAAAAAATTTGTGGTATAGCGTGGCGAGCATTCCTACTAGCGACCCTTAGTTCCGCCACTACAAATCTACAACAATAGAAGAGTAGGTTTTGCTTATGATTGACGGTCTTAAATTAAGACCTTCCGTAACCCTGTTTTCATTTTAACCTTATTAAGACGGTTTTAAGCAGGAACATGCGATATTTTATAGAAAAGTGAACTGAAAGTGTGATGATTAAAAACCATAAACAAACCAAGTTCAAGTTTGTCTAGATTAAATCTAAAGTTTATAATAATGTTTGTTTAAGGTGTAATGTGAGGTGCAAATGATACAAAATCTGTTAAATTATAAATTTGTTGATTCAATGACATAGTGACTAGTGACAATTGGCAATTTAATTATTGATATTTTTTTTTGGTGTGTACGTAAGTTTTAGTTTGGAATTAGTATTTGTCTCAATGTTAAGACAAACTTGTATTAGTTCAATAACATAGTGGCAGTTGAATCGATCAATTTTCATACGTTGTTTATGTGGTGGAGCTTGTTGGTTTGCTCAATTTTTTAGGTGGCCAAATTATTAATTGAGTAAACTATGTAAAAATCGAGACTGCTTCTACAAGCTCTCTTAACTCCGCCACCGATTGTTTAGCATCAATTGTTTATAGTACAAAGTGTTTTTTAATCAAGTTCCAATTCCTAATATTGGAAAAGGAGTAACAAAGACGATTTTAATGCTAACAAAGTACGCTAATAAGAAACGACTAGTATTTTCATTTAGAGTATGAACCGACACACTCGACTAGTCATCGTGTGATGAGTTTGGGAAGGAGGATTGACAATATAAGTTATGAGATACAATAATAATATTACTTTTCCTGGTCCAACTAATAATGCCTTCATATTTTGGGTATGCAACTTGGTACTTACTTGATTCATTACACCAACTATGCCTTGATGCTATAACTCCCAATTTTCCTTTATGAAAATATATATTATCGAACTCAATTACTTTACCAGCTAAACTATAATCACGTCTCATTATTTGTCACAACCGTTTTATTGGCATAGTTTAGTCTCGTTTAGATTAACGTACTCTCGTAGTTCCTTGTCTATAGATAATGTTACGAGAATTACCTCTTCCTTCTATGTACGAGTATCTTATTATATGTGATTAGTATTTTAATGAAATTAAATGATGTAATTCTGTGTCTATAGGTAATGTTACGAGAATTACCCCTTCTTCCAATATACGAGAATTATCAAATAGTCTATTAATTGTACCCAGGACCGAATTTTCGGTCAAAATTGAAAATTATATTAGATAATGAAATAATTTTCGACGTACCATAATTTTATGGTCAAATGTCAATATATAATAATTTTATTAATATTAATAAAGTCAACATTTTTTTTGCATGCAGGAGAAAGAAGACCAAAGAGAAGTGGTGAAGCAATATTGAAAGACTGGTCAAAAAAATCAAATATGAAAGCTGAAAGAGTTAATTATTCAGCTGAATTTGTTGTGGATTCTAATTTTGGCATTCCTGGTGCAATTTTGATTACTAATAAACATCAACGAGAATTTTATTTAGAAAGTATTACACTTGAAGGTTTCGCATGTGGGACGCTCCATTTCCCGTGCAATTCGTGGGTACAATCGTTCAATGACCTTAAAACTCGACGGATCTTTTTCCATAATAAGGTATCATATCGTATCCTATATCTTAATTTTCATTCGCGTAGAAGAAATATCGAGTTTTCTTGTTATTATGTTATTTTTGGTCCATTTCGAGATTAATTTAATGAGTTTAAATTATTTGGTTAGGTGGTTGGATGTCACTTAAAAAATGACATATACCTATCTAATAAGAAAAATAATTGATGATGTCGATGTGGTCATTATGGCGTATGTATAAATGAATTAGCTCCTTAAGTAGAAGCCCCTAAAAAAAGGTCTCTTAAAGATTTCATTGGAAAATTATGTTTTTTTTTCCATGTTAGATATGGATGTCAATTATACTTTTATTGCTTTGAAAAGATGTCTACCGCGGTAGGAGGATTAGTCAAGTGATTAAATTAGCATGATTCGAATTGAAAAGTACTCCGTATTTGTACAATGATGTTAAAATGACACGTACATTTAGCATCAACTATTAAGTCTTTTTTGTTGAAATGGTATGCTCACATGGTATCGAAGCCTCGTAATCCTGAGGTCCTAAGTTCAAATCCTTGTCAAAACAAGTGTACACAAAAATTCCAGCAGTTGGAAATTTACCTTGAAAGTTGAAAATCTTTAAGAAAATTCATGAAAGTACAGTTGACTAAGTACTTGCCGTATTAATCTTCTTCTCTTCATTGCATTTTGTTGATTATACTTAACCTTTTGACTCTTTGTTTATGCGAAAATGCCTGGTAATTATTCTTGCTTTGATTAGAGTCGCTTTTGAGGAGTTTCGACTTTCCGGCCTTGAATATTCATCATATAGGCTGGTGAAAATATGAATGATTGCTTTAGAGATTTCACTTTATTTGATAGGACCCTCCTCTTCATATTGTATGCTGCTTTTGGTTGATTTTTTATGTGCATGTTTTTTTTTTTGGTGGTCACGTTTTGCACTTGAATCATTCTTTTATTTCTTTGTTTCGTGCCCACTTATGCACCTTCCACCTTCCACTAACATTCTTCAAAGATGTTATCATGATAGACGAAGAAGAATTACGCCCACACGTTTGGTACTCGTGCCTAACATGAAATCCCGTAAAATATGGTTTTTGATCTGTAAATTTATGTACCTTGGAAATTGACCTGTTCAAGTTTCAGTATAACCATTTTGACAGTTACAGTTTGAAGTTAACACCATGTAATCATCCAATAGTTTCCGGATTTTGATATGTTAATATGTAATCATAGTTAAGGCTATAACATCAGCTGGTTGCAGTGGAATCCAGCATTCCACTGCCCTGAGTCACGAAGCTGAAATATTTCTTCCAACAAATTATCGTTTGTATTGTAATTGACCGAAAAATCACATGAATTCCGTCCCTTCCAGATTTAAACTTTTCAAAAAAAAGAAGAAATTACTGCAGGAAGTCTACAAATCCATGATCAAATAAATTCTCCTCTAAGTTTTGCGCGAGTATCCTTAATTCTTCCACAGAATCTTATACTATGTGTTTGTTAAATGCAGCCCTATCTGCCGCATCAAACTCCTGCAGGGCTCAGAGCATTAAGGGAGAAGGAATTGAAAGATTTAAGAGGCAATGGCACAGGAGAGAGGAAAATGTCTGACAGGATTTATGATTATGATGTCTATAATGATTTGGGGAACCCAGATAAGGGATCAGATTCAACCCGACCCACTCTTGGAGGCAAAGCGATCCCATATCCAAGACGCTGTCGTACTGGCCGCCCTCCTAGTGAAACTGGTATGGAGTTGTCTATTCATCCTTTTATCACATATCATGGTTTTTTCCCGGTTTCAGAGAGCCACAGTTCACAAAGCAGTTTTGATGTTGACGGGTTTCAAAAGCAGGTCATAAGTACCACCGTCAATGACTTTAAACCGCTAAAGCTAGCTGACATTTGCTTAGTATGATTTGTTGGTGTAACAATTCCAATTAGTACAATGTAGTAATTATGAGGTTCTCAACTTTTTTGCGTAGATTTGAGTATTGAAAGCCGCGTGGAGAAGCCATTACCAATATATGTTCCAAGGGACGAACAATTTGAAGAGTCGAAGGCTGGGTCGTTCTCATTTTGTAGGCTGAAGGCTGTCCTTCACAACTTGCTACCTTCCTTGACCACCAACATTTCCTCTAAGCATGATTTCACCGGGTTTAAGCATCTTGACACCCTGTTCAATGAAGGGTTGCTGCTCAACCTAGGTTTGCATGACGATCTTCTTAAGAAATTGCCCGAGTTTGTTAGTAAAATACAGACAACAAGTCAAGGGTTGCTCAAATTCGACATCCCTGCTATAGTTGCCAGTAAGTGTCACAAACCACTGCTTTTTGCAACTTGAATATATTATCCTCTGATCGAGTTTTTTTGGGGTTACAAAACACTGACTGGGTGAATTACAGAGGATAAATTGGCCTGGACACGTGATGATGAATTTGCAAGGCAATTTCTTGCCGGTGTCAACCCGGTTAGCATAGAGAGAATGACATGCTTTCCACCTGTAAGCAAGCTTGATCCAGAACATTATGGTCCTGTTGAATCCGCTCTAAATGAAGAACACATTAAAGGCTACCTTGATGGGATGTCAGTTCAAGAGGTATAAACTCGACATTATGACATTTTCCTGTCTTAGGACATTATTTTTAATCAGTTAATTGATTGTTCGTTGTTTTCAGGCTCTGGATGCTAACAGGCTATTCATAGTGGACTATCATGACATATATCTTCCTTTCCTAGAGGGCATAAATTCTCTTGATGGCCGGAAATCTTATGCAACAAGGACGGTGTTCTTCTTGACTTCTGTTGGCACCCTTAAGCCGATTGCCATTGAGCTCACCTTGCCACATTCAGGACCCAATTCCAAATCTAGAAAGGTTGTGAACCCTCCCGTTGACGCTACCTCTAACTGGATTTGGCAGCTAGCCAAAGCCCACGTTTGTGCCAATGACGCTGGTGTACACCAACTCGTCCATCACTGGTGAGTAGTAAATAGTCCTCCAAAAAAAGTTCGCTTTACTAATATGAGTACTCGAGTAGTAACAATTTTTGTATAAAATCATCCAAGCACCTTAATCTTAACAACTATCCTGAATAACTCGGGATATTACAAATATGATACTATTCTCATTTTTAAGTTAGCATCGTTGTAATTGACGTGATATTCTTACTGAAAATACTTCAGGTTGAGAACACATGCAGCATTGGAGCCATTCATCCTGTCAACCCACAGGCAATTGAGTTATATGCATCCTATTTATAAACTGTTGGACCCACACATGAGATATACATTGCATATCAATGCTCTTGCTCGGCAGAACCTAATCAATGGGGATGGTGTAATCGAGGCATGTTTCACCCCTGGCCGCTATTTTATGGAGATTAGTGCAGCTGCCTACAAGGATTGGCGCTTTGATATGGAAGGCCTCCCCTCTGACCTTGTTCGAAGGTATGAAAACTCATATAACTAATCCACAATTTTATTTACTAGGAGTACGTAGAGATAGACTCAGTTAAACCAGTTCTACCCCAGTAAACTGACCCGAGTGTCTAATAATATTGTTTGCCGTGTTGTACTTCAGAGGAATAGCAGTACCAGACAGCACCAAACCACATGGACTGAAGCTTTTACTCGAGGATTACCCATATGCAGCTGATGGACTTCTAATATGGGATGCTATTAATAACTGGGTTCGAGACTATGTGAACCATTACTATACCGACGCCAATCTAGTGTCCGAGGATCGAGAGCTCCAATCTTGGTATGATGAAGCCGTAAATGTGGGCCATGCTGACTTGAGCGACGCACCCTGGTGGCCAGAACTTAATACCCCTGAGGACCTAGTCAAGATTTTGACTACAATCATCTGGTTAGCCTCAGCTCAACATGCTTCCTTAAATTTCGGGCAGTACCCGTATGGAGGGTACGCCCCAAACCGGCCTGTTCTACTGCGTAGGTTGATCCCAGACGAGAACGATCCAGAGTACACTAGCTTCTTAGCTGACCCACAAAGGTTCTACCTCTCTGCTCTTCCAAGTGTGTTACAAACTAGCAAGTTCATCGCGGTCATTGACACCCTTTCGACTCACTCTCCCGATGAAGAATACTTAGGAGAGCGAGCCCAACCATCCACATGGACCGGGGACCCCGAGATCATGGGTAAGTTCTTCGAGTTCTCGTCCGAGATATGTCGTATCGAGAAGGAAATTGATAGGAGGAACATGGATACTAGGCTTAGAAACAGATGTGGTGCTGGTGTCATACCATATGAGCTCATGGCTCCTAGCTCTGAACCTGGTGTTACATGTAGAGGTGTGCCTAATAGCATTACTATTTGAAGGCTTAAATTGGGCTTTTTAATTGTTTGGGCTTAAGCCCATTATTCCACTATTTGGATATGTGTCTAATTGTTATCTAAAATGTATGTTAGAGGCTTAATTAGAGCCTTAGAGTTAGACGGAAGAAAGGCCGTCTGAAATGAGAATTTGCCTAGAGTTAGAGGGCTTAAATAGATGAGGGCTTGAGTGTATGTTATAGCTTGTACATGTAGAGAACATTGTTTTGTATGAGAAAGGTCAGAAATTATTGAAAACAATTTAGTATATTATTTTGTACACTTAAATAACATTATTTTGTATGAATTAAGAAATTTCTTTATGGCTTTAAGAATCAATTATTTATTTTCCATTTCTCCATATTTTTATGTCTTTTTCTTCTTGTTTCTCACACCATATTTTTTTGACTATTTTTTTCCTTTTCTATTTTATTGTATTTTTATTTAATTCTCTCTTTGGTACCCTTCTATTTACTCAAGTAGCCTCCATTAGTCAATTTCCTTCAAATGGCAATACGGCGCTAATTGAATACAATCGAGAAAATCAATTTTACACAATTGTTAATTTATTATGAGTTACATAATTACCCCAACTAAAGGAACTTCCACCAATTACTATGCTCGCTATGGGTTATTGTCATATTGATGCTACTTCAGACTGCCTGAATTTAGTTATTCGGATTAACGGCTTTGGAGATATGAACCATGATGTAGAGAATATTTTGCAAGATATCAGCAACCTTTATTCATCTTGCCACTGTTTCACCTTAAATCACTGCCCTAGAAATCTCAACAAGATTGCGATCATTCTATGCTTGGACGAGAAGGAACTTTGTTTTTTTTTTTTTTTATATGCCGACCATTATAATTGCCTATAAAAAATGCACAATACTCGACAAAAAAAAATCCCCTTATATATCTGGCTTATGCATAGGCTAAGGCAATCCCCTGACAATTAATTTCATTGGAATTTCATTTTCAGAATTTTGTAAATTTAGTTCATTTATACTCGTTTTGGTTCGATCTACCCGTATTTTCGGTCCACGATAGACTACAAATAATAATGGTCTAATCCACCTATTTACATTATTCCGTTATTCAGTCAACCTGTATGGGTCCGTCGATTTACTCCCTACCTCCTGGTCAATTATTACCTATTTCATTTTTCTGTGTCTTAATAAATTGTTTACCTTTTTATTTTGGGAATGTTTTTTCATGAGTTATCTAATCATTCACCTTATCTTGATCTACTTGTTATCTAATAACTATATCTATAAGCGGGAGTATAAATGATCGGAATTACTTTTTCACATACGGACTTTACTCTTTCACATGCATTTTTTCATTAAGTTTCCATATCCTACCCTTTTCCAATCTAGACAAATTAAAACTCATGAATTTATGCAAATGATAGTCTATTTGATTAAAAAAGTTTGACGGATCGATGGACCATATCTCTTGCCAGATCTAACATGGAAAAAGAAGAATCATCACTTCTCGAAAAAA
>VHZZ01013334.1:31036-45597 GCA_009801015.1 Silene noctiflora | reverse complement strand
TTGTGAACTCGATGTTTGCTCTCTTGACGGGATTTAGCTAACGAAAGCTATAATTCCTACAAATTACACTAAATGCATGCAAAACATCTAGAACAAGGGATTAGCTCAACTAAACACTAAAAGTAGTGAAATAAGCCTGAAAACCGAGCTAATATAGGGGATATAAACATGTATAAAATGGTCTAGTCAACTAAGTTCTTCGCCATCGTTATGATTATCAATGGACTCTTGCATATTGTCATAACCAATGTACGACTCTCGCTCATCTTTAACAATCATATTATGCAATATGACGCAAGATGCCATTACTTTAAGAAGAAATTTTTTACTCCAGTAACGCACTGGGTTACGTATAACTCCAAATCGAGCTTGTAATAAGTCAAAAGCGCGTTCAACATCCTTTATAACACTTTCATGTTTAGTTGGAAATAAACTATCTCTGGGTGTTTGTGGAAGTCTTATCGATTGAATGAACGTAGCCCATTTTGGGGAAATACCATCCGTTAAATAATAACCACAATCATATTGATTGCCATTTACCATATAATTAACGCGTGACACATATCCATTTAATAAGGCATCAAAAACTGGAGAACGATGTAAAACATTTAAATCAATTGTCGAACCTGGAGTACCAAAGTAGAAATGTCAAATCCATAGATCTTGTGAGGCAATAGCTTCTAGAATTACAGTCGGACTTGGATTACGCCTTTGAAAGTGCCCTTGCGAAGCTTTTGGGCAGTTCTTCCATTTCCAATGCATACAGTCTATGCTCCCCAACATTCCTGGAAAACCTCTATATGCTCCGATTTGAAGTAACCTTTGAGTGTCTTCTACGGTTGGAATCCTTAAGTATTCATTTCCAAAGTGAGAAATGATTGCATCAGTAAAATATTGGAAATACTCTCGTGCGGTTGATTCACCAACTCTTAAGTACTCGTCGATTCTGTCGGCGGAGTCTTCATAAGCAAGCATTCTAATTGCCATAGTGCATTTCTGCAACGAAGTAAAGTTGTCCCTACCAGTTGCATCGGGCCATCTTCAAAGTAATCATTAGCGGTCTGGACACCATTAATAAATCTCAGAAACAAATGTCTACGGATCCGAAATATGCGTTGAAACATCTTATCTATGTACACCGGGTTAAGAGCGAAGTAGTCGTTGTATAGTCATTGGTGACCATCTTCCCGATTCCTCTCAATATACCTTCTTCTTCGTTGAGGTCGTCTTTGAGGAATTCGAGGTGGTTGATTTAGTGATTGTAGAACTTGATTAACTATAATATTTCTCTGTTGTCTTCTTTTTTCCGAGCGTCTTTCAAAACGCTCATCCGAGGAATAATTTGAAGACAAGGAGGAATTAAAATCATCATAATTATCTGAATTCACATTATTAAAATTATTATAATTCATATTATTAAAATTATTAGGATCCATACTAGGATCTACATTATTAAAGTTATTTGAATTCATTTTATTAAAATTATTAGGATTCACATTATTAAAATTATTAGGATTCATATTAAAATACTAAATGTATGGAAATTAAAGAGATGAATTAGAGAGAAAGAGAAATATGAGAATATATGTAGAGTAATTAGATATGGGAGATTAGTAAGTGTTGGAGTATTATTCTATTTATTGAAGATATTTTTTTTTAAGCCGTTGGATTGATATCTTAGTTATTTAATGTTGGTCGTTGGATAAGATTGTGTGTAAGAGATAACAGATACAGATAAAAGTGTGTAAGAGATACGGATAAGGTTAAAATTGTGTGTAAGAGATAAGGATAAAAATAAGATTAGATAAATTAATAGATAAGATTTTGTCAGATAAATTGATAAAATAGATAACTTTCATTCATCAATAATAACAAATAACAAACAAAAAACTTACAACAATTAAAACTTATGGCAATTAAAACATACAACAATTAAAACATAACTTAACTAAAACATTGAAAAACTAAAAACAAACACCGACTCACAAGTAAATAAACTATTAAACATAATTAATGACGCTTAAATGATTGTAGCAACTCTTGCTTATAATCTTCAAGTTCGGGGGACAAATCTTTTTGCTTAAGTAATTGTTAAAGCGCATTAAAATCACTTTCGTTTTTCATTCTTGCTTTCTTTGTTGAGTAAACTCTATCCTTTCTCGATGTAACTGAACCCTAGCTTCATCAACCTGCAGCCTACGTTGTTGAATGTCATGCTCCTGGACGGTTGATAGAATAATCATTTCCAATCTCTTATTAACATCAGCTTGATTATTCAAATCAACTCCAAAAGTACTACCATCATCCTTATTCTTCCTTCTATTTCTCTTCGCAGCTTTAACACCTTCAGGTTGTATGGTAGCTATACTTTCACCATCAAGAGAGATGGGTGTAGAGTACTCTTCACTACAAGGCGTACTCATTTCCCACCACTATTACTTCCATCGTTACCACCAACTTGACTTGGAATGCTTTCATAACTCTCATTAGCGTATGGAGCAATAAAGATTTTCCATTTTTCAAAATTTTTCATCATGTTCCAAGCATGCTCCAAAGCGAATTTACCTGGTTTGTATAATTCTCTAGCCTCAGCGATAACATCGTCTTCACTCATCCCACTCCTCTTCCTCCTAGTGGCTATTTCCATATGCACTCTATTTAATGACATAGGTTGAGATTCTTCGAAATCGGCCATCAAGCATAGCACGAGTTTTTTTTTCAAGACATCAGGATTGGCTTCTTGGGCCTCATCTTAAAACGACTTAACCTTTATCCAAAGTTCTTCCTTTGCTTGATCTGTGCCAACTATACTATCTTCTGAAACCCTCATGAATGACGAACTAAGAGCTTCATCTTCTACTACATGCCATGGAGTAGATCTACCGGTATTCAAAGTGGGTGTTCTTTCATTCCCCGTATCAACTTCCACTTCAATATCATTTGAATTATGGTTACTTGGTGGAGTTTGCGAGGGATCTTTTGCTTGATGAACGAGTTGCGTATATGGGAAAAATGAAGTAGTAATAGGCCCGATTGGTTGAGAATAAGTATGATTAGAATTATAATTAGTATAACTATATGACAATGGATAAGATGGTTGCATTTGATAAGGATCATGAGAAGGATGATAATTAATATAATTAATATTATGATTCATTTCATTCATATCATTAGGATTTACATCATTACGATTCACATTAGAAGGATTCATGTTATTATTTATATTTGGATTCATATTATTATGATTCATATTTATGTAAATAATTAATAATTATATGTAATTTGGATAGATAAGTAGAGAGAAAATAAAAGAAGTGTGAGGAAATATATTGATGTTGGGTTCATTTTATAGAGGGTTAAAAAATATGAATCATGGTGAAAGTATAGAGGGTAAAAAAATATGAATTATGGTCATTTTATTTTTAAAAAATAAAAAATAAAAAATTTGTGGTAAATATCTTAATATTACCGTTCGCCAAATATAGCTGTTGAGCAAAATGCACCATTGAAATTTGGGACACATGACAACATATTAGTGGAAAATGCATTTCATAAAAGGAAAAAAAAAAGGAAAACACGTTTTGTCTGCAAATGTAAAGAAAAGGGCCCACTTCTGAATTTTCATCAATTTTCGCACAGGTAAAATTTTTGTCTGACACTTACCATCAATTCTTTGCCCAAGTGTCACTATTTGGTATATAATATTATTTTCAACATTTCACGAGATTTGCCGAGAAGCCCGTTGTGGGTGCTCTAACAACAATAAAACCCTCGTGAGTTTTCTGCTTGGCCGATTTCCTTGAAGAAATGTCGCCTAACGTCAAATGTCTTCTCCGGTTCGCGAACGAAGGGCACGAGCTCGGACCGACAACACCTGGGCATAGACAAAAAGACTAAAGGAAATGATGAGAACGACTTAAGGAACTGATGGTCCCTAAGCCAACGGAGGAAAAATCTAGTGTTGAGATATCGTAAGATATCAAGTCAATATTGTGTCCTTGTAAATATGGTAAATTTCCATATTGTGTAGATATATCGATTTGCTTATTATCGTCTAGGGTTTTTGGTAATTGTCCTATGTATATATATACATACATATTCTAAGGATAACATACAGTCAATCAATAATATTAATATATTTCCCCATATAAAATTTTACATGGTAATCAGAGCTAGGTTTTCCTAGCGTTGTATGAGTGATAACGGAGAAGGCGAAGACGTTTCGCCTGTGCATAGTGTTCACGATTCTCCAGCCGGTTCTCAAGTCGATTATTCCGATTCCGAGTCAGACGACATGACGAAGGATTCAAATGTAAAACTCAGTCTGTATTTTCTCTCAACATCTGACATGGCCGGAGACAAATTGATTCTTGTCCCGTTGAAAGGAGAAAATTATGATGAATGGGCGCTCATGATGCGTGGTGCATTGCTCTCGAAAAAGAAGACAAGTTTTATCGACGAGACGATTCAGAAACCGCGGATGATTCCGACGAGATTGACAACTGGTACATGGTTAACGACATGGTTGTTAATTGGAATTTTAATACAATCGAACCAGATCTCATTTCGACTATTTCGTATGTCGATGAAGGAAAGGATTTATGGGATGATATTGAGCAACACTTTAGTGTTGGGAATGGTCCGAAGTTGCACAAGACAAAGGGAGCGATCATGGCTTGCAAGCAAGGCGAAAAGGAGACGGTTACTGAATATTATGGCCGTCTCAAGAAGCTTTGGGATAAACTTGACAAGTTTGACCGACAACCGAATTGTACCTGTGGTGGTTGTAAGTGTGGTTTAAACAAACAACTTTACAAGAAACAAGATAATGGTAAACTTCATGATTTTTTGTTGGGTAATGATTCATCGTATTCCACGGTAGCGTCGAATTTGTTGTTACAGGAGCCTCTACCTTCTCTTAATCGTGCGTATTTTGCTCTCATTCAAGAAGAAGGCGTTAAAGGGAAGGTCATTCCTGTCATTGGAGCCCGAAGTGGTGATAATAGGGCTGTAACTGTTGGTGGTTTCGTTGCTCGTTTCGTACCTTCAGTCACTTTTGCGCGCACACAAGAAGCAGATGACAAAGAAAATGAGGGTCGTCCAAGATGTGATCATTGAGACAAGTGGGGACATTTACGAAAGTCATGTTTCGACATCATAGGTTACCCGAAGGGATGGCGAGATAGAGGAAGAGGGAATGGGTGCGCTTTTCGTCGTGGACGTGGAGGCAATAATAACGTGCAGGGACATGTCAAGGGAGCTGCGAATGCAACACGAGTCAGCGGCGATACGGTCGATAATAAGGAACGGTTTTTCAGTGTGTCAAAGGAGCAATGAGACGCATATGTTAACTATGCTAAAACATCGTCTCCTAAAGTGTGGATGACTGGTAAGATGGATAATAATGTTTTATGGTTACTTGATTCGGGTGCAACGCATCATATGACAGGATGTTTTAATATATTATAAGACGTACTAGACATTGATTCTTGTATGGTGGTTCTTCCTAATGGGAAATTTTCTAAAACAACCAAAGAAGGACGAGTATTTATGGGAGGCAATCTAGTTTTTCAAAATGTTCTTTTTGTCTCATATTTCAATTGTAATCTTGTCTCTCTATATCAGTTGTGTAAAGATCTTGATTGCGAGATAAAATTCACTAATAACGCTTGTGTTATACAGGACCGCATGGCGAAGAAGAAGATTGGTACGGGTGAGCAGAAGGGAAAACTATATCTTATGGAAGGGGCAGCGAGTCACGGAGTATATGCAACACACAAAGGGTCGGATAACGTGGAGGTTTGGCTTCGTTGACTAGGACACCCTTCGAGAATAATAGTCAATTTTTTTACCATTCATTAATAGTAATAAAAGTGATAAACGAGATACCGAACTTTGTGATATTTGTTTGCGTGCCAAACAGACAAGAGAAAAATTTATTGTTAGTGAGAATAAAGCTAAGTTGATTTTTGAACTTATTCATTGGATTTGTGGGGCGATTATCGTATTGCATCCTCTTGTGGTAGTCGGTATTTTCTCACTGTGGTTGATGATTTTTCTCGTGCCGTGTGGGTTTATTTGATTAAAACAAAGAATGAGGTTTGTCAATTATTACAAAATTTTGTGACTATGCTAAAACGACAATTTGATGTCGATGTTAAAATGGTGCGCATTGATAATGGTAAAGAATTCACATGTTTAAAGGCTTATTTCGACACTCATGGTATAATACATCAAACCACTTGTGTCGGTACCTCACAACAGAATGGACAGTGGAGAGGAAAAATCGCCACATTCTTAATGTGGCAATAGCATTACGGTTTCAAGCAGGTTTGCCCGGTTGAATTTTGGGGAGAGTGCGCCTTAACAACAGGTTATCTAATTAATCGGACATCTTCTGTTCTCCTTCAGGGTAAGACCCCTTATGAGATTTTATTTAATAAATCACCTACTTACGATAATTTATGTACATTTGGTTGTTTATGTTATGTCAAGCATCCTCGTTAGGATGGGGATAAATTTGCATCGTGTAGTCGATGCTCGACGGTGTATTTTTGTTGGTTACCTGTTCAGTAAGAAGGGATAGGAAGTTTACGATTTGGAGTCCAAGGAGTTTTTTATATCTCGTGATGTAGTTTTTGATGAATTTCTTTTCTTGTTCATTGTTAATCCTCTTGATGGGTCTATTATTTCTACCGATGGTGCGGGCAGAGAGGCGGCAGTCATGTCCTCTGATCCGGTTCTGGATGGCGAGTTTATCTTGGGTGACGTGTCTGATGGTGTGCACGATGATGTGGTAGATGATGGTGGAGTGGCATAACCCGAAATGTTGGGTGAGCGTGCTGTTATTGTGGGCACGAATGACGAGAATGGCGATATATCTATGGAGGTCATTACATTTGAACTGGAGTTAGGGTGAAGAAAACAACCACATGTGCGATGGTCCAAGTACAGTAAAGATGAGTATGTGATAGGGGCTGCTCGTGTTCTTAATGACGTCGATGAATATAGATTTCTCCCAAGCAAGCATGTCCAATCTCCATCTTTAGGTATGCCGTATCCTCTAGCACGTGTTGTTTCTTGTGATAAATTTTCTTTGCGACACCGTTCTTTTGTAGCTGAAGTGGACAGTTTTTTTGAGCCTACTTCTTTCTGTGAGGCAGTAAAAGATAAACGGTGGTGCGATGCAATGAACCTCGAAATTGATGATTTAATTCGTAATGGCACATGGAACATTGTTGAGTTACCTACCAGTAAGAAAAAAATTGGCAATAAATGGGTTTACAAAGTAAAAGTGCGTGCCGATAGTTCAGTTGAGATGTTTAAGGCTCGACTTGTTGTACATGGCAATCATCAAGAAGCAGGAATTGATTTTTTTTGAGACTTTTGCTCCTACTGCTAAGATGGTTACTATTCGTGTTTTTCTGGCCGTTGCTGTAACGCTAAATTAGGAGTTGCATCAGATGGATGTCTATAATGCTTGTCTTCACGGTGAATTTAAGGAAGAGGTTTATATGATATTGCCGCTTGGCTATTCCGTGGATACGCTAGGTAAAGTTTGTCGTCTTAAGAAGTCATTATATGGTATTCGTCAAGCTTCTCGGTGTTGGTTTGATAAATTGTCAAATTCTCTTATGGCCTACGGTATCCAACAATGTATGTCCGATTATTCTCTGTTTTGTTATCATGCTTCTGGTGTTGAAGTGTATGTCCTAGTCTATGTGTACAATTTGGTCATTGGCGGTAATGATGACGGTATTCGCTGTTTTAAAGAATATCCTAGTTCATGTTTTTACATGAAGGACCTAGGAACATTAAACTACTTCTTAGGTAGGTCTTGAAGTGGCCGGAAGTTCGTCTGGTATTTTTCTTTGTCAGCGAAAATACGCGTGATAAGTACTTTATTTATACATTTTAACCCCTTATATTAGCTTTATTTTTCATGTCATTTAGCACTTATCATACTGTTTTGAGCTAATATTGTATTTCTAGTTGCATTTGCTTGTCTTAACATGTTTTTTAGGTAATTAAGCTTTTAGGAGCAAAAGTCTACTAATTATGCAAGACTAGAGTACAAGGCTAAGTACAAGAGCAAGTTTTGGACTAACATGGAGATGTTGTATGGGTTTGCATGGAGAAAATGATGAATTGAAATATAAAAATGCAAATGAAGTCAATGTGAAAGTCAAGCCCAAAATCAAAGTCTAAATTGTGGTGGAAAACTTTGGATGCTAAGGGAACATTGGATGCCAAATGAAGCTCTTAATCGGAAAATTAACCAAGCATTTATCGCTAAACATTGGATGCCATTAGCAATTAAGGACGGAATTAAGAGAAACTTTGATCGACATCACGTCCCCGATCGGGGTGGCAGTGATCCTTAATGCATCCGTTCACTCCTCTTCTCCTATAAATACTAGGCCTCGTCAAGCATTTTACACACCACCTTCACACACATTTTTACATACAATTCTCTCTAGATTCTAGTAGTTAGTTTACTTTAGTTTAGATTAGTTTAGATTAGTATTTCATTGTTACATTTTAATCATTCTTTTATCATTTTCCATTTACAATTTCAATTCAATTCAAGTTATTGTTCTTCAAGTTCCAAGTTGTTCATTTCCTTTATGTTCTTCATTTCCATACGGTAATTCTTTTTAGCTTCCATTTTATTTATGTTTTTTACATTATAGTTTACATTATGTTAGCATTTTCATTTAGCATTTTCATTTGTTATCATTTTCATATGAGTAGCTAGACTTCCTAGTCTAGGGATTATGGGAGTCATGCATAGTTGATAAATTAAACAAGTTGTTAATTGGTTAATCACTTATCATTTCTATCACATGTTTGCATTGTAATGTTTAGTCTTTGATTTATGGCCATAATCTTTTGACTAAAACCCGTTATACATTCTATAAGTCGAGAGGCACGGAAATGTATTAGAACTAACACGTGTAGTAGATCGACCTAGCTCATAATGAAAGCTTGTTAGGACCCGATTTAAGGCCGATGCTAATAGTGAAAGTTGGGCATCTTTTGGCTTAGATGATTATTTGTGATTGTTAATTTAATAACTAATTCAAATATCAATTTGCATGTATGAACCGAACTTCCTAGACGTCTTTTATCTTATTGTTTGCATTTATATTTTTACTTTGCATTTTTCACCAAACAAACATTCATACTTCGTGACCGAGCAAGGTAAAATTCAAGCCATAACAACTAATTAGCAACCACCGTACTCCCTGTGGATTCGACCCCTTAATACTACATTCATTTGTTGTACCTAAGGTAACTTATTTTTTAGAGGGTTGCGACACCTCGTCAACGTGCTTGATATCCTCAACGAAACTGGTCTCATTGGAGTCAGATAGATAGTGTTCCTATTGAACAAATACCCGACCCGACTTGTCATACAGTGTTCATATTTTGTCGCAATTTATGCATGCACCGCGGGAGACACATTGGCATGCTACATTACGTGTGGTCCGTTATCTTAAGAGTCATCCTGGACAAGGTCTGTTGTTTCTGTCTGGTTCGTCTCTTGTTCTGTCTGTTTATTGCGATGCTGATTGGGCTTGTTGTTCGTTAACGTGTCGCTCTTTTACTGCATATTTTGTAATGTTGGGCGGAGCTCCTGTCTCTTGGAAAACCATAAAACAACCCACTGTTTCTCGTTCTTCCGCTGAAGCTGAATATCGGGTCATGGTGCCAGCCACTTGTGAAGTCAAATAGTTGAGAGGGATGTTGAGTTTCCTTTATGTTTCTATTGATTCTCCTGCTCGTCTTCACTGCGACAATAGTGCGGCACTACATCTAGCGCGTAACCCCGTTTTTCATGAAAGAACTAAGCATATTGAGTTCGATTGTCACTTCGTGAGTGACACGCTTCGGGATGGTCTTATTTCTCCAATATAAGTTCATACTTCTAACCAGGTTGCAGACATTTTTACTAAAGCATTGGGAGTGCGTCAGTTTGTGCATTTGTTATCAAAGTTGGGCATCGTCGATCCCCACGCTCCAAAATCAGAGGAGGGAGGGGGGTTGAGATATCGTAATATATCAAGTTAATATTTTGTCCTTGTAAATATGGTTAATTTCCATATTGTGTAGAGATGTTAGTTTCCTTACTATCGTTTAGGGTTTTTGGTAATTGTCCTATGTATATATATACATACATATTGTAAGGAAAACATACAGTCAATCAATAATATCAGTATATTTCCCAAATATACAATTTTACATCTAGAACATAAACAGTAACAAGTAATAAAACAAAGTCGTCTCCCCGACAACGGCGCCGAAAATTTATAGGCTAAAGTCGTATTACCTAATCAAAAATAATTACCCAACAAATCTAACCCATGTTAGTACAGTCGAGGCCTAACACAAGGAGACAGAATATACTACTAATTATTATAACTAGTCTAAATTATCCAAGTTCAAGAAGTTTGTTTGATTCTTGTTCTAATCTACCATAAATGCAAAATTAAAGACGAATCACAATAATAGAGAAGGAACTAGCTAGGATTTCGAGTTCATCACGATATTCATACGAATCGATCAACAGTTTTATCAAATCAACGAATAATGTAATTAGCCAACCGATGAGTTCTTTCGGATCAACGATCGGTCATAGGATTATACTACCGGGCTTTCGTATCTTACTAGTTTAATCTTACCGATTACATGCAAAGTATAATCTTAACCCAACTTTTGATATTGGGTCACATTTTCCTAAATTCAATTAAAAGGTTAGCTACTCATACTAAGAGTTGAAATGATTGCAGTAATTAAAGTTGATTTTATGATTGGAAAAATGGAAACATGTAATTAGAGTAAAGCATAAACGAAGAACAATTAACGATAATGAAATGGGTTGCAATGAAATAGAAATAAACTAAGAAGATTGATTACCGAATTAAAATGAAGTTTCGATTGGATCTTGAATACAAAGAATTTTAATATTGCGAAATAATGTACAAACTTAGAAGAGTACTTAAGTTTTCAATAATAATGAAAAACGTACTTAGAACTTTAATCTCTAACCTATTTATACAAAACATGGGCTTAAGGCAAAAGCTCATCATAACTAAGCTAGAATTGACCAGTTCCCATTGAAAACGGTTGGTTCAAGTTCCAACCGGATGGTTGGGCACTAATCCACATGGTAATGCTCCTTATACCGTGTCATTGCTCCTCTTTCTCGTCTTGGAGATCTTTTAGCTTTCCTCCTCTCGACTTTAAGTCGTCTTCTGGTGGTCTATTCCTAGTTTAGGCTCTCAAGCATCCCCGTATGTCCATAAAAAAACTAGATAATATGCCAAAAGCAATAATTCTTGCGAAACCAAAAAAAACATATCCAAAAGTGGCAAACTGGGGAACACGTAGCTAAATAGCTCCTGAAAGCTCAAAATGTAGCTCATATAATAAGAGGAAAGCATGTAAAATGATGGTACAAAATGGACGCATCAAACTTCCCCAATTCAAACCATTATTTATCCCCAAGCAATTGATATAAACACTACCCAAGAAAGACCGATAATAATAGATTGGCTCAGAGCTAACTTATAACATGTACTCCTACAACAAAGCATTAGGCAAACAAAAAGAACACCAAGAGTTATAAACAAATTCTCAACGGGAAAATAATCAAAGTCTTTTATAAGTTAAAGCAATCATACACCCCAGTCAAATGCCAAACCATCAACCTTGCAAGACTTAACGTGTTGGACTCTCACGTTTCACTCGTCGCTCAAAAAGAGGATAGAGAGATTTATATAATAATATGTGAAAAATGCTCACATACTATGAGTCTATGAGACTATGACCAATAAGGCTATAACCATTGCGTATTTGAGACAAAATCAAGTAATCGATAGATTTAGGTTAAAGGTAAAAAAGTGGACAAATATATTTGGAATTATGGTGTTCAATGTCAAACTAACAAACAAATAGTGCATATGCTCATTTCACCAAAAAATATAACCTTAACCTTATCAAGACAAACTGAGCTAAAATAGTATATGTGATATAAGAAAACTTACGAGTTTTACCGTGATTTAGAGTAATTTTGCAACGGAGTACAATTATTATATTTTGGTGTTTTTGTATGTAAATTTGAACAAAATAAAAGGATATGAAGTGTCTAGCCCTTCTCCCTCGCAAGAAATTCGAAATAAGACCCAACTAACACTCAAACTCGCAAGGAAGAAGGGTAACTATCTCACCCTCACAAGAATAAAATAACAATCTTATAACTCGCAAACTATAAAATACACAAGTACAAAACTTGAATTAAACTCTCCCATTCATTTAATAAACTGATTTTAAAGACCCTTATTTATAGTGCTAAGATCGACATTGTAACACCCCCATACTCCAAGGCACCTTACCAGGACCACCTCAAGGTATAAGGATGTTACCATCTCGGTTTCCCGAGATAATGAACATCACAGAAACAATAAAGACACATTATTATTATTAGTGTTTAAAGAATACAAAAGTGAATTCTCCAAATACGGAGTACATTGCAAAACTGATAAACAAAGTGTAAACTAATGTCCGCGGAAGCTACTACTTTGTGACTCCACCCTGCTAATCCCACCGCGTGATCAGTAACCATCATGGTCAATACCTGCTAGACAATCTGTTCACCATCCCCGAATGGATCATCACAGTTTTCAAAATAATAAACGGGGTCAGTCAGCTGAATAACAATATACATCATAGTGTAACAACGAGTACAGTATCACAACACCACCACCACCAACACCAACACCAACCATCTTCACACCACTTCGGTACCGGGACACACCCAGACATACCGCATCACCACATCACACCGATACCGGGACACACCCAGATGTACCGTAACAACCCAAGTCTCTTAATGTGCACATCCCCCCTACGCTGAGAGAATGGAGGAGGCGAACAATGGGGGTGAGACCACCTCTCACAATGGCTCACACACAATCACAATATCCAACATCTCCAACCACCATCAAAAACTCCTCCATCACAATCATAATACAATCACATAATCATATCATATCACATTACAGCATATAATTAACCAGGCAACTGAGTAGGATAACCTACCTTATCAGCTATATTAATCAATCACTGAATCATAAGTGTTCCTCTATGAATTCTCCTCCTATAATAATTAAAACATATCATAAGGCACATAAATCCCTTCAAACCCCCAAAACAGCGATTAAGGTTCCAAAACTATACATTAATGGTTTAATAAGACACTTACCCTTGTAAATCCGGTCTCAAGACTTGTAGAACTATCAACAAATGCTTGAGTTCTTGCTGCGGAAGTGAAGGCTAGAAGGAGAAGCAATATCGTCGACTAGGTTTTTGTTTTGAAAAGTGTAAAAGTGAATTACTACTTTCCGTCCACGTATTTATACTTTCCGCGCAAAACCCGACACGAATCGGACACTCGGTCGAGTGAGTGACACTCGACCGAGTGCAGGCCACTCGACTGAGTGCGTTGCACTCGCCCGAGTTCCCCACTCCAGAACACTGACAAAACGACCACACGGGGCACTCGGCCAAGTACGCTGTAATCTACCGAGTCTCTCTATACTGAAAATACCGAGTATTACAGTCTTCCCTCCTTAAAAATCAACTTCGTCCCCGAAGTTCAAACCATACCACAACAGACAACACTATACCGATAACAATACTGCACGACCAACCCAAAACACAACCAAACCCCCAACTTATCCCGACAAGCATGCAAAAACTCGACTCGAAACATAATAAAAATATAGAAAACCACATGACAACCGATGCGGTCATCTCCTACCTCCCTAAAAGAAACAAGGTTACGTCCCCGTAACCAACCATACCTGATCAAACAGATGCGGATACCGCTCCCTCATCTTATCCTCAGCTTCCCAAGTCACTTCCTCAACATTATGATTAATCCAAAGTACCTTCAGTAGCCCGGTTTCACCATTCATGGTTTTTCGCACCTTACGGTCCAATATTTTTTTTGGAATCTCTACATAAGTCAAAGATTCATCTAGCTCGATATTCTTCACCTCCAGAACATGGGAAGGATCACTAACATACTTCCGAAGCTGCGAGACATGAAAGACATTATGCACCCGTTCTAATGCTTGTGGCACTGCCAAACGGTAAGCTACCTCCCCAATGCGATCCAAAATATCATAAGGTCCGATAAACTTCTTACTTAACTTGCCCTTCTTGCCAAAATGCATGACACCTCGCATAGGTGACAATTTCAGCAAAACCTTATCACCCACCTGAAACTCAACATCCATGTGGTCCAAATCAGCATAACTCTTTTGCCGATCCCGAGCTGCTCTCATCTTCTGTCGAATCAACTTCACTTGCTCGATCATATCCTGAACCATATGTGGTCTTAAAACCACAACCTCAGCACTGTCATCCCAACAGATTGGACTCCGACACTTCCTTCCCTACAAAGCCTCGAACGGTGCCATCCCAATGCTCGTATGAAAACTGTTGTTGTAAGAAAACTCTATCAAGTCCAGTCTATCTTCCCAACTGCCTCC
>VHZZ01013327.1:36440-46817 GCA_009801015.1 Silene noctiflora | reverse complement strand
ATCCCTTGCGTATTCTTATATCGAGTTTATGATAACGATATTTAAACCGTCATCGTGATCGCACTATTGTTGAGGACACTCACTCCAACAGAATCCTTAGTCCATCTCAAGAACTTAATAATATTCTTGACGGCTATCCAGTGACTCTCACCCGGATTATTCTGATCGCGACACGTTATACTCAAAGCATACGGGACGTCGGAACGGGTGCACATCATAGCATACATATCGATCCAACAGCGTTTTGTGCATTCAATATCCTCAGGCTCAGTAGGACACTGTGACTTACTCAAAGTTATCCCACTCGGAAGAAATCCTCTCTTAGAGTTTTTCATATTGAACCGGTCAAGAATCTTATCAATATAAGCTTCTTGACTCAAAGCAATATCCTTTTGTTTCTATCTCTATATATCCGGATACCCAAGATGCGCTGAGCTTCTCCCAAATATTTTATTTGGAAGTGATTTCCTAACCACTCCTTTACAGAGGTAAGTATAGCTACATTATTCGCAATGAGTAGTATGCCGTCCACATATAAAAGTAGGAAAATAACCTTTCTCCCACTAAACTTCATGTATAAACATGGTTCCTCAACACTTCGAGAAAAACCATTATATTTAATAACATGATCAATGCGATGATTCCAACTTCTTGATGCTTATTTAAGACCATAAATGGATCTCTTAAGTATGCATATGTTGTTAGGATTTTTAGGATCCACAAAACCCTCAGGTTGTGTCATATACACTTCCTCTTCCAGAAACCCGTTCAGGAAGGCGGTCTTGACATCCATTTGCCATATTTCATAATCATGAAATGCAGCAATCGCTAACATTTTCCGAATAGATCTAAGCATAGCAACTGGTGCAAAGGTCTCGTYATAGTGTAAACCATGAACCTGAGTGAAACCTTTCGCCACCAGTCTAGATTTGTAGACATCTTTATGTCCATCCATGCCGATTTTAATCTTAAAGATCCACTTAAACTGAAGAGGTCAGACATCTCCAGGTAAGTCAACCAGGTCCCATACCTGATTATCGTACATGGAATCCATTTCGGATTGCATGGCTTCAAGCCATAACTTAGAGTCGGAACTCGCAATAGCCGCTTTGTAGGTTTTAGGTTCGTCAATTTCTAAACATAACACCTCATAATCACCATCCTCCTTGATAACACCAAGGTATCTATCAGGCTGGCGACTAACCCTTCCTGACCTCCTAGGTTCAGAAGAAATAATAACCGAGCCTGACGAAGAAGGAACATCTTTCTATACTGTCATCCCATTTTGTAGCTGTTGAACTTCATCAAGTTCAAATTTTCTCCCACTATGTCTTCTAGAGATAAACTCTTTTTCTAGAAATACAGTCTCACGAGCCACAGACACTTTGTTCACGTGATGGTTGTAGAAGTAATATCCACGTGTTTCCTTAGGGTAGCCTACAAAAGTACATTTGTCCGAGCGAGGTGCAAGCTTATCGCCATACTTGTTCTTAACATAAGCATCACAACCCCAAACTCTCATATAAGGCAAATTTGGGACTTTCCCTTTCCATATCTCATATGGAGTTTTGTCAGCTGCTTTAGTGGGACTTTGATTGAGTGAGCGTATGGCAGATAAAATAGCAAATCCCCAAAATGAGTTCGGTAACTCAGTTTGACTCATCATTGATCAAATCATATCTAATAAAGTTCGATTCCTCCTTTCATCAACCTCATTCAATTGTGGGGTTGCGGGAGGAGTTAATTGAAATACAATACCACAGTCTTTAAGGTGATCAATGAAGTCATTACTTAAGTATTCCCCACCACGATCCGATCGTAATATTTTGATCTTCTTATTTAATTGGTTTTCTACTTCATTCTGAAACTCCTTTAACTTTTTGAAAGCTTCACTCTTATACCTCATTAAGTAGACAAAACCATATCTACTTTTGTCATCGGTAAAAGTAATGAAATAGTCATAGTTACCTCTTGCAGTGATTGTCATTGGACCGCATACATCCGTATGTATTAAATCCAATAACTCACTAGCTCGAGATCATTTTCCTAGAAAAGGTGAACGAGTCATCTTGCCAAGAAGACAAGATTCGCATATACCAAATGATTCGTAATCAAAAGGTTCAATAATACCAGTTGACACTAGTCTTTTAATGCGTTTCTCGTTAATATGTCCTAATCGACAATGCCATAAATAAGATTGATCGGGATCACCTGAATTGAGTCTTTTATTCTCTAACTGATAAACATTTTTAGAAGTGTCTAGAATATAAATACCATTAACTGAAACGGCTTGCCCATAAACCAAGTTATTTAAGGAAAAAGTACAACATTTGTCTTTAATTACAAAATTAAAACCTTCTGTGTCTAACATAAATACTGATATTATATTTCTAGACAACGTTGGTACAAAATAAAAATTATTCAAATAACAACTGCATCCCTGAAACTAAATTAAGTACATATGTCCCTACGAAAACGACGACTACTTTAGATCCGTTACCCATACGCAGATACACATCACCCTTGTTTAGCTTCTTTAGGCTTTTTAGGCCCTGCAAATGATTACATAGGTGAGAAACACTACCAGTATCTAATACCCAAGTTGTAGTAGTAGCGTAATTTATGTCTATCATAAAATATTCGGATGAGAGATTATATGTAGGCTTCAAAATGCCAGCGTTGATATCATCCAGATATTTGGGGCAATTACGCCTCCAATGTCCCTTGTTATTATAATAATTAAAAGTATCTTTGAGAGGGTTTCCCTTCTTGGGTTTAGGTTTGGAAGAGCTATTCGCAACAGCCTTTCCTTTACCTTCAACCTGTACGAGCCTCTTACCAGCATTCCTCATGAACTTCTTCTTGCCTTTTACGTTAATGGCAAGGACATCCTTCCTTGTGCTCCGACTTAATCCCATGTCTTTCTCTGCTTGCATAAGCAGAGAATGGAGCTCATGAAGACTTTTCTTCATGTTAGTCATGTTATAATTTACCCAAAATTGGATAAATACCTTGACTTGAGAGAGGGAGTGAAGCACTCGGTCCAAAACAAACTCCTCCAGGATCTTACATCCCATCCCTTCTAGAGTTTCTATGTACTCAATCATCTTAAGTATGTGTGAACTCACAGTTTGTCCTTCTTTAAGGTTAGCCTCAATGAAGTGGACAGCAAAGTCATATTGAAGTATTCTCGGAGCTTGAGAAAACATTGTAGAAAGCCTCGAGAATACCTCATATGCGGTGTGGAACTTAATGTATTGCCGTTGTAAAGTAGAATACATTGCAAAAATTAAAACGTTTTTAAATGCAAGGGATTCCTTATGGTACTCTTCGTAAGCATCCCTTACAGCAGCGGTAGTTCTAGTGTTCGGTAAAGGGGGAGAGGGATCGGTAAGATATCGTAATTTGCCATCACCTGCGGCGACTAATCAAAGTTGTTCTTGCCAATATTTAAAGTTACTACCATTAGCATTTAAAGTATGTTTACCATAAAAGAACGGAGCCATGAATCTTTAGAGATAGTAGCGGTTTGACTAGCGGAAGCCATCGTAATTACTACAAAAACGGAAATGAAAGGAAAATTAACATCTATCGTGAATTTTACTTGTAAAACAATTTTGACAAATTAGAATTTATATGATGATCTCCCACTAAATTATATAAACAATTCCAAGACTCATATTTATATAAACACAGGCACGGTGAGCCGATACATCCCTCATTTATATAAATTTTGTGAGCCAACTTTTTGACCGATTCTATTATTAGAACTCTTGGTCGACGGATTTTCTTAAATTCCAACTTTATCCCCAGAACCAAATATGGGCATGGTGGGCCAATTCATCCTATACTTGTTCCATTAAGTCCAACCAAATTTTGCGTGTAATAACATTTATCACCCTACTTACCCAAATAAATATCCTTGATATTCCTTTTACAAGATTTATTATGTCGACGCACTATTGAGGAGGACACCTACTCCGTCAATCTCTCATTTGTCCGACACAAGTGTGCGCTACCAATTCTCTTGTCCATTAAATCTCTCACTCAATGCAAGGTTTCTTTCAGGTCGTACTTGCACATGATCAGATCACGAGTGGTTTTCTCGATCTAGAGAATAACCGTCTGACCGGATAATCTACTATAGATCACATCTGAGCGTGGCCACGCATTTCTAGTTACATCTCCTCGAGTGGCCTTGAGATATTAAACTCTGACAAGGGTGGACAATCTTGTTGACCTATTTTCTTCGTTCGATATAGATCAAAATGACCCAGTCAATGTCCATTGGCCTCCTTTTACGGCGAGACCTAGAACGAAAACCAAAGCCACCGGAAAACTATACCAACTCAGATAAATAGTCGCAAGTCTAAAGAATTGAAACAAAGGTACAAATAGAAATATTTGCCACGACCAGGCAATATAAAGGACTCTATAGATGGTCATTGTTCGACAGAGTGTCTCTACATTCTGCCTATGTAATCGACTAGTCATCACTCTGACTCTATGGTGGTTGAACACATCATCAATCTACTCACAATCTAGTCACTCTGAGATGTCACCTCTTTAAGTAGCTAGGGATAAAATACAATGTTAGTCCAATTCACTTAAATAAAGTTGAACGTTGTCAAACAATCTATTTGGATAAAACAAAGTATATAAATTCAGATAAAACTGAATATAAGGATAAATGTAATTATCATATATGAAATAATTTATACAATATCAAAATTATTACATATCTCATAATTTACAACATTTCTGTCATTCGTCTCAATCCCATAGAATCTACATGACTATCATGTTTAGCTTGAGACAATGTTTTGGTTAAAGGATCAGCGATGTTATCATCTGTCCCAACCTTACAGACTGATATTTTATTTCTTTCAATAAAATCTCTAATTACATGAAATTTTCTAAGTATATGTCTAGACTTGGGCTCTTTCGCTTGAAAATTGCGCCACTGTTATCACAATGTATTGTCATAGGATCCTCGACTGTCGGAACTACGTTTAGTCCCTCCAAAAATTGCCAAATACAAACAGCTTCCTTTGCAGCCTTAGATGCCGCAATATACTCTGCTTCCGTTGTAGAATCAACAGTCATAGAAGGATCAGATTGTGATACAATACCACAATCCTTCAGGTGTGAATCAAATTCATTGTTTAAGTACTCACCACCACGATCGGATCGTAGGGCTTTAATCTTCTTATCCAATTGGTTTTCTACTTCATGTTGAAACTCCTTGAATTTCTCAAAAGCTTCACTTTTTAGCCTCATTAAGTAGACAAAACCAAATCTACTCAAATCGTCGGTAAAAGTGATGAAGTAGTGATAACCTCCTCTAGCGGTGGTTAACGGTCCATATACATCCGTATGTATGAGGGACAAAACCTCACTTGCTCGTGTTCCTTTTCTCGAAAAAGGAGCAAGAGTCATCTTGCGCAAAAGACAAGACTCGCATATACCATAAGATTCGAAATCAAATGGCTTAAGAACTTTAGATGAGACAAGTCTCTTAATACGTTTTTCGTTTATATGACATTAACGACAATGCCAAAGGTAGGATTGATTAGGATTACCCTTTTTGAGCTTCTTGCTCTCTACATGATGAACATGATTAACATCATTAAGAACATAAATACCTCCAAAAGAAATGTCCTTGACATAGACCATAACATTTAACGAAAAAGTACAACTATTGTGCTTGATCACAAAACAAAAACCTTCTGTGTCAAACACGGAAATGGAGATAATGTTCTTGGTTAAAGTTGGTACAAAATAACAATTATTTAAAAACAACTCTAAACCACTAGCTAAGGTGAGTGCGTAAGTCCCCACAGAAACGGCCGCTACTCTAGCTGAATTCCCCATGCAAAGGTCTACATCACCCTTTTCTAGTACTCGCACGTCCCTTAGGCCCTGCAAATGATTTCAAAGGTGTGAGCCACATCTGGTATCTAATACCCAATTGGAAGATGAGATCATACCTATTGGCGTCACACGCCCGACTTTAATGTCCTCCAAGTATTTGGGACAATTTCTTCTCCAATTCCCTTTTCCATTACAATGGAAACATTCGGCCTCGGATAGTTTGTCAACTTTTGACTTGGGCTTGTTATTCAAAATAGCTTTGCCCTTTCCCTTGCCTTGTTTCTTGAATTGGGATTTTTCTTTCCCTTTCCCCTTCTTAACTCCGAGGGACATGTTCTTCAATTTCATTGAAAGAACATCTCTTTTATCACTCCCACTAGCTTCCATATCCCTCTCCGCTAGGTTGAGGAGTACATGAAGTTCATGGTAAGCCTTATCCATGGTACTCATGTTGTATTTCACCCTAAAATGGGCGAATTTGTTGGAAAGCGAGTGAAGAATGCGATCCATCGCAAGAGTATTTGGAATGCTACACCCTAGACGCTCTATGGTGTCAACATGCTCAACCATATTGAGCACATGAGGACCAACCTTTTGGCCTTTCTCAAGTTTTGCCTCGAAAAACTTTACGGCCGCCTCATATTGGCGGATTTGAGGTGTTTGTGAAAACATGGTTGTCATTCGAGTAAATATTTCATATGCATTTAGAGAAGTACAACGAAGCTTCAGGTTTGAAGACATCGACCGTATCAAAACGTTTTGGACATCATTAGACATTTTCATGTAATCGTCATTGGAGGTCCGTACCACCGGAGTTGCTCTTTGTCCGGGTTCGTTGGGAGGGGTTTCGGTCAAGTAGCGAAGCATGTTATCGGATAACGCGACGCTCTTAATATTATATTCCTATTCAATAAAGTTACTTTCATCATCTTTCAAAGTACATTTGTCCATTACGGACCTTAGCCATGAGTCTTTTCCTAGTGAAGTGGTGGAGGATGTTGCCATTGCGAATTATCAAGCTACAACAAAATAAGGAAATATTTTAACATTCATTGTTTTGTAAAACAATTTTATCAAGTTATGGAATTTATATAATTATCCCTCACGAAATTATATAAATGATTCTGAGACTCGATTTATAGATAAAAAGAACATGTTATGCTATCTTTATGTAGAAAACGGTAAGTCGACGTTAGACTAATTCTACCCATAGAACTCTCGGTTGATGGATTTCAACTAAATCCATCTCCTAGCCCCGGAATAACTCTTATCCCGTTGAGTCCAATCCAATTTTCGCACGTGATCTCATCACCCTACTTACCCGAGGTAAAAAGGGTCCACGTCRTGGTTGCCCTAATGAACACGGGGTTCATAGGTGTTACTAATTGGTAAGGCTAATCTCAATTATTTTTATTTAAAAAGTGAGAGATCTTGTCAATTTAGTTATAAATTCCCTATAAGGGAACTAAGTCGGCGAATGTAAATAACCGTGAATTGACAATCGCAAAATAAAATGCATGTGCGGCAATTTTGGCATGAGCAGAAAATAAAGTAAGCAAGCAAATAAATAATCCTAGTATGACCATCTAGCTAATTAAAATAACTAGATAATTACAAATTCGGAAACCAACTCCTTGGTTCCTTGCCTCTTCATTGGAATGCCTTCTAAGGATAAAATCGTCCTGTGGGATTTGGAACTCCTTCCAAAATGACACCATCTCAAGAAGCCACCGGTCTTGATAATTATAAATAAATTACAAATAAATTGTAACACCCGTAAATTTTAATAATAGTTTTAAAAGTAATTTAATGATTTAATTAAGAGAAATTAGGCTTAAAACATATTTTTGGGTAAAATATATATTCTAAGTATAAAATGTGTAAATATAATATTATTGTCCGTCTTAAATGTATAGTAGCCTTGAGACGTAATTTTAGTCATTCCCGACTCATTTGAGTTGTTTTGGGCCTAGACTTGTTTATGGACCCAATTACTACCTTTCTCCACTCAAACCCTCACCAAAACCCTCATACTTCATCTTCCTCATTCATTTTTCAGCATTATACTCAACCTTCACCACCATTAAAACATAACATTTCCTCTAAAAATTTAAATCACCATATCTCTCTCAATTCTCAACCAAATAAGTCGATTTTCGCGCCAATCTTCCCTTTTTCTCCTTCTTCATCTTTGTAAGTAAGAAAGCCAACATTTTTTTCTCTCTCTCTCTTAGGATTTTATAAACCCTAGTTTACCCCAAAGGGTGAATTCTTCAATTAATCCTTCTATTTTTGTGTTTAGGTGAGAATTTGGAAGACCCGGAGGTAGATAGCTACATTGTTGACGACTCACTCGAAGATTGAAGTGCTATAAAGTCAACGGTGATAGGTTACACGACATTACACTTGAATTTTGTGTTTAATTGTATTAAATGTGATGTTTACATGCTAAAGTTGATAAATTTACATGCTTTGGTGTGTTTGATGTTTTGTCTATGAACTATGAATGATGAATGAATTATGGGTTTCATGCTTAAATTTTAATAAAGATAACATCTTTTACATGGTTGTTGTTTATTATGTCAAAATTCATGAAATTATGGTGTATGGATTATGAAATAGGAGTATGTTGGTTGTTGGATAGTATAAAATGCTGTTTTCCGTTTATTACGTGTTCTTCATCTCAAGAATGTATGTAAATTTATGTTTAAATTCATGGTTGTTGTGTTGAATGCCGAATTTTCGTGTTCAGGTCGTCCCAGTCCGTGGGCCGGCTGCCAGTCCACTGGCCGACAAGGAACCTTCTATATCTCAATTGTTAAATTTTGAAGTTGGGTGTGTCCCAGCGGGTGGGCCGACTGTCGATCCACAGGCCGGCTGGGAAGTTTCTGTAAGTTGGATGTGGTGGTGTGTCCCCAGCCGGGTGACCGGCCGCTGTTGGCCTCGATCGGCAGGGCTAAAACTGTAAATTGGATTTTACTTTGGTATTGTCAGGTGTCCCCGACCGGTGGACCGGCTGCCGGTGCCACCGCCGGCTGGGATTTTATGATTTTTAAACTTTGGGCTGAGGTGCCTGGCCGGTTGGCCGGCAGCCGGTACCTATGCCGACTGGGAGTCTCTGATTTCCTATTTTATTTTCTACTCACTCATATGATTTACGAATGATGAAAGTATGATTTGTTTACGTTTTATTCACATGAGGTGTCTCATAATGTTCATGTATGAGCTATCATATGCAAGGTTTGTTAGAGTTGTATCCATAAGGATTTGTCATTGACCTACCTTTATGGTTGACTTCTACCTTAGATTTTCAGCCACTTTCGTGCATTTTAGCGAATGGGGTGCTCGATTTATTATTGTCGAGTCGTGGGTGCGGACCATTATACCGCATGTCGAATCGGAAAGGGGTTTACCTTCCGAGAGTCTGGATCCAGGTCTTAGGATAGGACGTACCTAGCTAATCGTCCTACCAAGGGTTGATTTAATGTCTAAGAGTGCTCTAGAGTTTTGCATGGCGTTGTGTAGAGGACGATCTTTATCTAGGAATGCTTACGCGGTTGTCTATGTTTGTGTCTTGTACATGCTTTAAAGGTATCCTCTGAGCCGGACACTTGTATGTCGATGTGTGGTGTCTTGGACATGTTTTAAAGGTAACGTCTGAGCCAGACACTTGTATGTTTAGTAATGCTTCGCATGTGCTTTAATTTACTCTTCTTATCGCCTTTCGTTTACTAGTCAAAGTTTTATGCTTATCATTTTAGCCGATTGCAACTATAGTAAATGCTTTATGTGTTTAATGTGATTATTTATGTTCATTTCGATGTAATTTGGCTGGGAGAACCTTGAGTTACTCCCCATTGACTGTGGCATTCATGTTTACATGAATGACAGGTACAGGTTGGTGATGCGTGGGGTGAGACCGTGTGAGCTAGCGAGCATTGACCTTCGACTTTGTTATTTTTAGCTTAGACTCACCTTTTGATTATTATCATTCGAGGGATATCTTTTCCCCAACCTTTTCTCACTTTGGTTTGTAAAACCTAAAGTCTATACTCTTTATCCTTTCTTTTATTATGTTAGTGGTACTTTGCGTTTAAACTTCAAAAAGGTTTTAAAAATCCTGTATTTTTCCTCTGCAAACTTCTAGCTTCATTTGTGTATTATCGAGGGGTGTCACAGTTGGTATCAAAGCATTGATGCTCCCGACGGACACACGTGCTCCCCAACCTTAAAACGCTACTTGACCTTAAAATAATGAATGAGAGATGCGTTGAATTAAAGACCTAAGTTGATAGTCTATGTGTTTGTGTTATTTGGTAGTTTCTAAATTCTTGGATTTTGTGCAAGAAGATGGTGCGACCTGTTGGAGTAGTGTCCTCCTCAATAGTGCGTCTACATAATAAATCTCAAAGAAATATTCCGGATATATGTTGTAATATACTTGTCAACTGATTAACGTACATCGGTAACGCTCAGCTGACTAGAGTTTGACGTTACTGTCGT
>VHZZ01013322.1:3822-20398 GCA_009801015.1 Silene noctiflora | reverse complement strand
GACAACATAAGATGAGTCGATTTGACTTAAAACACGCCTTAAGGCTATTATACACTCAAGACGGGATTTATTATTACCAATATAAATATTACACCGAATAATATATCTTTTCTCCAAAATAAGATTTAAACACGATTTGTTTCAATTAAATTTTTAAATTACTTTTAAGGCCGTAAATTGAAAATTGTGAGTGTTACAATTTTTCCAAAAGATTTTCAATCTTTTATATAGCATTGTTAAATGACGTTATATTTTAATAACATAAAGTCATTTCACGTTATCACACAAAATGAATAAATATAATTCATTCGTTTCCACCAAATGTTAAAACAATTTGCACGTAAAGCTAAGCAAATGCATTAGCATCATTTAATACCAACCTAATGTTACAGGTACATCATCAATACTTGTACAAATAACACTTAGTTTAATTAAACCTTGTGTTGGATGCAGGTTTCACCCAACACAAAGGATAGCAAGTGTGCTACCCCAAACCCGGAAAATTTGTCGAGGAAGACGAAATTCTGCTACCCCAAAAACAGATGTCTTAAATACAAGGAATAAGAAGAAAAAAGATGGTAACTAAGTCATAGTGTGTTTGTAGCGCAGTGGTCAAGGAGTTGTGTACTCTGTTTTTGGCGACCCGTGTTCAAGTTTTTCTAAATGTATTTTCGAAGCTTGAAGCATTGTTTATTTTTCTTCAATTTTCAAAGGTGAGATTTTATGAAAGTGTTTCAATAATACATGTATGTATTTTTCTTTTATTCCTAGGTAGTAATATTATTTAATTTCCAACATATTAACGGTTAAAGATCGGTAATTAGACCATAGAATGGACATAAAGTAGGAAAATGGAATGAGTTTAATCTTAGATTGGAAAAAATGATACGTTAGTTAATAAATACATTTTTTATATATAATAACCGGGTATAATTTTTTGTATATACATTTTTATATATATACATTTTTTATATATACGCGTTATTCGTATAAACAAGATGCTCACAGAAATCACTAGATTACTACGCGCTATGGCGTAATCCTCCTTTACTACTAAGAGAATAAAAATTCTCTTATTTTTCCCTCCAAAATGCATTTAGCTCAATAAGGAAATTTTCTTTAATAAACAATATAATCTTTTCCTTAAAATATAATCTTACAATTATTATACTCTAATCTTTTAATTAAATTCAAAATTATGATTTTTYTATTATAGTAAAATAAAATTGGTATTAACCCTTAAACTATAAACCATAAGTTGCTAAATTAGTCATAATGCAATTATTATTATTTAGAAAATAACTTGACACATACTTACTATTAGGTTCGTGACAAAAAAAATGGAGAAAATTAAAAAATGAATCCGTAGTTTTATGGTAAAAAGAGTATTTTCACCAAAATACACATTTCATAATTTTACTTTATTTTCTTTGATTAATTTTCCATTTTTCAATTTTTTTCCATATTAAAATATAATGGAGTGAAATATTAAATATTAATGAGGTATCGATTTGAATAATACTCTAAAAAATAAAAAACCCTCTATATGTCGCGCAATGTGTGCGGGATCTATACTAGTTATCAACAAGCCAAAGTAATATTGTTATGAATAATCAAAAACGGACAATTTGTTAAGAAATATATGTTTGTATGTTCTTGTTTCTTTTTAAAAGGAAATTATATTACAAAAATTTCCCTACCCCACATTTTAAATCCTAGATTCGCCCCTGCTTATACCAGGTAAGTCACACGAGAGCGACAACCATATTTATCGTTCTTAAAATCTTCAATTAAGCATAAATTGTAACAAGAAATCGGAATTGAGCAGGTTTTTTTAAGAAAATTGATTACCGCTTTGAGAATTTTAATTTGATAAAATGAAAAATGTTTATTTGAAAACTTAAGATCGAAATTATGGTTGATTTGATGTTTCCGCATAGAAATAAATAAATAAAACCAAAAAAATGTCAATCGGTATTTTTTTTTCTCAAATCGTAAATAATGATGAGGTAATCATTCTTGAACAAAAAAATGGCTGATTCGTAATTCCTTTTTAGATGTTATGCTCCATTGAATTTTTTAATAGCGACATAAATAGCTATGTTGTGCATGATAATCAAACTTGGGATACCATGTACACAAACTTAAAATACTGGATACCATGTGTGAAGTGGCAAAGTTTAGAGATATCACATAAATTTTCCGTTAATTTGAAATTCAACTAATGTCTCTTATGACGGATATGTTGGTTTTAAGTTTAAAACGGCTAAATAGCACTCCGCTTAAATGAGCAATGCTATGGACGATTTTTTTCTTAATTGATTTTCTCTTCTCAGATACAGATAAGATTATATTCAAACAACTTGCATTTGTCATCATGTAAAGCAAAATATTATAATGTATTTTATTTATTTGTGGGAGGATAAGCTAGAGAGAAGACCCGAAAGAGAAAATCCTTAGCATTGAACATGTGGAAAAAAATTTCCTTACTACCGTAGACGTTTATCTCATCTATTCTGTTTATGTCATTTTAAGTTTAAAACAAAAGTATTAAATCAATTGACTTATAAAATACTTTGCTGAGACTTGATTTTTCTTTACAAATTCATCCCTATAATTTGTTTTTATGTAAACGACTAGCCTCTCTTACGACGTACTAGAGGTGATCGTGGTTCGGGTCCATGCGGGCTTGGGCAGGACTAAGACCAAAAAAGCAGCCCGTTTTTAGGGCTGGGCTGGGTTGGGTCAAATGTATGATCGTATTTTGTGAGCCCAAACGGGCAAGATTAGGCTTTTGGGACCTAAAATTTACGATTTGTCAAGTGAGATAAATAGCTTCATATTGTCCAGTAGTACTTTAAATACACACTTAGATTACAAAATTAATACAATTGATAAAAAGATATGAAGAGCCGCAAATAGATTGCTCAAGTAAAACAAATTTTAGAATGCTTAAATAGATATAATCTAGATTAAGAAAACATCGCTCTTAAACTTTAATGAGTATACATGGGTTTTTACAATATTTTTTTTTTAAAATTTTATTACTACTTTTATATATAAAATCTTTAAAAAAATGCCTTTTTTGATAAATTTGGACTAGGCCGGGCCAAAAATTTGGGCCCAAAGCTTGGCCTGAATCCGGCCCAAAATTATAGAGGGCCTTTTAGGCTGCACAAAGCCCTGTTTTGGGCCTAAATTAATTGCCAAATCTTGCAAAAAGTGGGTGGGTTGGGCCGAGATGGACCACTGGCCTCTGCCTTTGATCACCCCTAAAACGTACATATCCAACTTAAACTTAAAACGAGTCAAACAAGGTATTTAGATAAATTACACAAGTTTAATACGCAGACGTCAATATTAAACAAGAATTTGTGTTATATAAATACCACTCAAATTTGTTATCGGGTTTGTGGACGACTACTGGACGCATGTCGGCCAACAGGTCATCGCAGGTGAAATCTCGCTTTGATTTGGGGATTTCAGTTATTAAAAGGGTGTTTAGTGTGTAGAAAGTATCCAAGGGGTTGAATTAAGTATTGAGGTTTGAGTTTGTAATGATGTTAATTGTTTTGATTTGATGTTAATCGTTTTGATCTTCAAGGCAAATTTGTTAGGAAAGATGGATTGTGAGTTGAGGTTTCGTATTTAATTTGGTAATAGCTAGCGGGATACTTTTATATAACATAATTAATTTTATCACCCGTGGGTTTTCTAAAATAGACCGTCCAAGTGATAATGTGGTGGCTATCAAAATACATTGATTATTCTGTAATATAATAAAGTCAATTATTCAAGTTTTAAAAGTTGAAACTACCCGTAAATACTTTTTTACCAAGATTTTCAAACTAACAAATGGAGTTTAAACCATTAAAGATATGTTTTCAGAGTAAGAATCATTACATCATTGAAGACTTATATGTCCTTGTTTGTTACTTTCGCTAATCAAAAATTCAAAATGAGTATCATGTTTGTTACTTTCTGCTGAATCTGCAACACAAGCCAAGGGGCGGAGTGTTTGGGAGGCTTTAAACTTGCCGCGGTCTCACAGCTTTTTCCATGTAGTTTTGTCTACCGATTGTCTTCACCTTTTGCTGCAGATTGCGGGTTTAGCTGTAAAGCAACATCTTTTACCAGGAGTGTTGGGTAATGGGTAGTATTAATAAGCTATTGTCTTTTTTTCACTGTTTAAGTTGTAATTTTATCCCTAGAACTCTTAATAAACGCGCCCATGGCATATTGGCATAGCTTAAAGTGCCATGAGAATGCAAGTATTTGGTTTTACCGCTGCCAAAAAAAAAAAAAAAAAAAAAAAGATTATGTATAAACAACTTACAAAATGTTAATAACAAAATATAAATGGGATGTAGCCATGAAGGTAGTATACAATATGGACCACAGATCTGACCCTAGTAGTAAGCTTCCCCTCAAGTTTGAGCCTTGGAGGCCACTTGAACTACATGGCATCCCGAATGACTGCGACAAATAAAGTTAAGGTCGGCGTCACTCATGAGTCATGACACACCTTTGATCAACGAGGATAATCTCGTGATGCGCGCATTTTATGCACCAATGCGTTTGTCATGCTCATAAGAACCACGATCACGAGATGCATCATCAGTTTCGGGATACATCATGACATGCTAGGTTCAGTAGGTCGGTCTTTTGTAATTTGGTTAGACATAACTTGCGATACTTGGGCCTTCTATCGCATCTTTAGTTCCTTAACCTCATATCAGACATACACAGTTTTGGGAATTTTGAGAGTGGGGAATCGAAATGGCAGCAACTGTTCTTGATCATACAGTAGCAATGCTTATGCTGGAGATTAAGCTGGAGACTAGGAATCTAAGAATACAACAATATTGTATTGCTAAGAGCTCTCACAAACTGCAGAGTAACTTGCGCCAGATGTAAGTACATAACCTTACCCATGCACCAACACAGAAAGTTGAAATTTTTTCCAGATGATTAAATGAAAATTGCTTCGATTAACTTTCACAATAAAAAGAAGCGCAGCTTGACCAAAAAAAGAGTCGTAAAACATACCTGACGTAAATACATGAACTGCCCATCAAACTTCATAGCCGGGATTTACTTTCTGCTGTAGGTCACCATAACTTTCTAGTTCTTCAATATCTTCAGGACTACCCAAGAATAGAGGTAGTCTTTGATGAAGTTTGGCAGGCTGAATTGCCAAAATTCTACGTTTACCATCAGAACCTTTTCCACCAGCTTGTTCTGCAACATAACTTAGGGGATTTGCTTCATAAACAAGTCGGAGATGGTCCCTTGGGTTCATCGCAATACCACCATAAAGTAATGTTCTATGAAAATCAGCAACAAGTGAACAAATGTAGCGTGCAGAATATTTCTTCGGGTATCTGCCTTTCCCTTGTCTGACAGTGTCAATGTAATGTCTTAAACCTTCAGGCCAATCAAAGTATCGAGCATCGTTCACAGAATATATCTGACCTGAAAAGAGATTTAAGAATCATCAGAAGATTCTAAGTGCGACCTCCCAGATAAAATTTATCTTAGAAGTGATCACAGAATAGCATAGATGATACAGAGTATTCTATTTAAGAACTCCAGAGTTGCTCTAATTTCTGGACATAATTTCCAATAAAGCCAAAGACTCCCCTTTTTTTTTGGTTCTGTATTATACTCCGTAACAGAATAAAACATGATCGCTCGATAAAGTAGTTGAACATAGATTGTGAAGTAGCGGTCATTTGACACAAACATCATCATGGGACATTTGGAAACAAACTCTCTAGGTTAAACAACACAACTGTATGGTAACATACATCTGAAACCCCATTACCCCGCCATTTCTGGGAGTCCTTGAGGTTGTGAGGTAATGTTGTTGGTGTAGTGTTACTTCTTTAGAGGCAAAATAGTTTACGACACGAAAAATTTAACAAGGAATTGGTATAGCCAAGTGCTGGTTAGGAGTTCAATTTAACGAGCCCAAAACCACTATGCAATAGACCCACTGAATGCACACACCTAATGCAAAACAGAAGTCCATAAACTCCATCCTGCACACTTGCACAGTGCTCACTACTATGCAATAGAAGGTCTAGAACAATATCTTCAATGGTTTAGCGTACAAAATATGCACATTCCAAGGAGTTTATTTTTAACCACAGATGACAATCGTGAACTATTGAGAATTACATCACACTTTCAAACATGGTTTCCTTGTTTCCAACATACCTCTACTTGGAATTTTGATACTGGGGTGTGTGAGGATAAAATCTCCGGTAGAATGATCCAGTGTGAATGAGTGTACCCCAGACCCAAAAGTAGCACAAAAGATAGTAGCTGATGAATAAAGGACATAACCAGCAGCAACAAGTTTGGACCCACTTTGCAACGAATTCAACGTGGCCTTCTCCTCTTGGGGAAGATTATCTAATTCCACAAGACGATTGTAAACTCCAAAAATAGTTCCTGTAGGGATTGATGCATCAATATTCCTCGACCCATCAAGAGGATCCATAACTACCACAAATGGAGCATCGTCGGAGAACCATACTGGGGCATCATTTTCTTCTGAAGCAACAACTGCTACTTTTCCAGATTTTTGAAGGGAGGATAGAATAATATCATTCTGCACAAAATATTATACTGATCAAAGTAATATACTCCATTAGACTGATGACTGGGAATACCAAGCCTGTCTTTTTTAAGAGAATTACGAATATTCCCAAACTAGGCACAAATGCACAATGTCCGGCTTAAATGTCTCAAAGTGGTAAGGCTAGGGGTGACCACTTGAGAATCGAAGTGGAGAATAAATGAAGGGTCACATGAAATCAGATTAAGTCGAAAAGAAAAATAAAAACTGTGTGTACAACCAGATTGGGCTGTAAGATTCTACAGAAAATGTCAACAAGAAGAAAGGTCCATCTTTCGGACAGACAAAATGCTTTTCCTACGCCTCTAACTGGCACTCTTACAAGGATTTTCCGTACACTGACTAATTGGAAACCAACCTTTTCATCCCATGTAAAATTTCCCAATGGTAAAACTTGGATAAAACGGCCCTATTGTATAACAACAATGTGATAATTTATGGTTTTGGCGTGTGAAATAAAGTTCTAAGTTGAAAAAACATCCACAAACCCTTCAAAGGTCACTGAGTCTTGTATCCCAATCCAAAAATGTCAAAAACCTTACTTATGAACACAGTAATTTGAGTACAAAAAGTCAAATAAGACCGTTGTAAAGCATATAACGGCCTCATTCGTTCTATACGCCTCATAATAACTACCCCGTGTGTTGTACAATACAACGGTCTTACAAATACTAACTGCAAAATTAACTACTCTGTATCAACTATCAACTACCAGTCTACCACTCATTCAATCTCCTAACCAGAACATTTTCAATCAAACAGTTAACATTAATTCTTGTTTAAAACTGTCTTTAACTTAAACGCGCTCACACCCGATTAAAATAGAGGCGGAAGTAAAAGGAGGTTATGAGAGGTCTTAAGTTAAGACGGTCTTAAAGCAAAACTATAAAAGAAGTTCTCTTTCCCAAGAAAAATCTTCATCACAATTCACAACCATCGATGTTTCATTCCTCACAATAGGTCAGCTACCACAAGTCCACAAGCCATCAAAAACTTACATCGAACACAAATTATAGATTAAGAGGGTCTCATAGTGTTAAAACACTCATTTAACATACAAAAGAGCCGTTTTCTTTCCCGTGTACAACGATCTTACACAATAATTATTGAACGACTCAGGAGTCCGGAAGAATAAACAACAGATAAGTACACGATACCGAGACAATATCAAGCGGCTTAGGCGCATCTCGACCCGACCCGGAAACGTTTCCAGAAGCCTGCATAGAATTAGCAAGACTAGAATTGAAAGGAGAAGCAATAAGTGCAGCAATTTTCTTACAAGCATATTGTAAATGATCAACTAAGATAACCAAATCATCACCCACATCAATTCCACCTTTACCCACATATTCTATTAACGTTTTCGGCTCATTTTTACTGCTTAATTGAGCAGTAACTGAAAACCCAGTAAAAGATGACATCTTTGGGTTGTTAAGTTTAATGGGTAGTGAAAAGTTGTTGGATTTTCGTGGGAAAATGAAGGATTTAGGAGGGAAGATGGAGCTGAGTTTCAAGGGTGTAGTTGATGAAAGCATCGATTTTTTTTTTTAGTGTTTAAAATGTTTTACATAAGTTTGTTCAACGGTGTAGTCGGTGTTGTATCCTTGATTCCTTGAGGTGGGAAGAAAAAACTATGGCCATAACTCACTTTCTTCACGTTATCTTCAACCCACATCAGTATATCACTTGTTGCTTTACTAGTTGTAAATAGATCGGTAATCGAGTCAGTCATGTCGGTTCAATTCCCGTTCAGGTTATCTGAGTTTGCAAGAATACGTGTCAGGTCGGGGTTATTTCAGGTTCGTCAACAATTATCAAGTTATTACTGATAATAATCAGTTTGCAATAATACATTTGGGTTGGGTTATATGGGTTAGATCAATTCAGGTTCAGGTCAAGTTCGATCTAGAGTACGGGTGTCAGGTCAAATCATTCGAGTCAGGTCAATTTTACCAGACTGAAACTTTTGTAGTAGCTCTTTTTTAAGACGGTTTCATCCCAAGACTAAAAAAATGTCAAAAATATTTTTTAATATAAAGTAACCATTTAATAATTATAAAATATTATAACAAAAGTTATTACTCCCTCTTAATCTATATGATTTTCCACATTGGTTTTGGACCAATTAGTGGAGTAGTAATATGTGAAGGAAAATGAAAGTAGGATACAGAATGTGGGGTTACATGTTATATTAACCACAACTGATAGACAAATAAGCAAAGTAGAAGATCTTTGTGAATTTTCCGCTTTAAAAAATGTGGAAAATGTTAGTGAATAGAAGGTAGTACCTTTTATAATGCTAACATTTAAGGAAAAACTAGTTTCATCACCCGTGAAAATCACGGAATCGTCTAAGGTATGCGATAATGTTAAATTTCAAAATTAGAATTAAAATGAAATCTACAATTCAAAAAAGTTAAATTATAATGTAATGAAATAAAGTGGAATTTATAAAATATCAAAACACATAGTAAGATCACTGATCACCTCAATCATGAATTATTCATGACAGATTGTGTACTAAAATTACGGGCATAAACATGTTAACATAAAGACCGAAAAAAACTTAAATAAGTCAAGTAGGTGAAAATGCTATTTTTTGAAAGGTAAAATGATGGAAAAAAAAAACAACAAATACCAAAATAAAACATACATTTAAAAAAAAAAACAAAAAGAAAAAAACAACACTATTAGTCATTCACGTTGATGTGTCGTCAATCTTCTAGTTAGTCTGAAATATATAGTTGTTTAAGCAATTCTAGTATTTTACTTCTCCATATAGTCTTCTTTCTCCACTTAATCACCCCTATAAAAAAAAAATTCCGTAATTAGTGTGGAGTAACTAACAAAATAATGGAATTTGTTTTATGCAATATTATCGTTAATTATTAACTTAAGCTTCCATTAAATAATGAAAAAAAGTGAGAATAAGAATCAAATAGTAGAGATGTGTAAATACATTTACCTTTACAAAGCTCAACACCACAAATATTGATGACCCGTAAATGCGAACAAAAAATAACATATGTGAAGTTAAAAATGTGATGAACACTTTATAACCCAACGAAAATTCCATAAAAAACGTAGTTATTAATAATTTAAAACCTTAATAAACACAGCTTGATGTGAATAGAATGATAGGAAGATTAGTGACACATACAATTCAGCTGACGAAAGGCATAAGAAAAATTTAACCTTACAAATTTTGTCATCCATAAAAAATATATAAACAATTGAGAATATTATTTTTTATGACCTCTCGACATCCTTTTTCATTATTATCAAATTTAATATAGGCATAAATATGGAGCATTGTTCATGACTTTTGAGCATCATTTTTTTATCATTATGAAATTTAATATAGACATCAATATTATAATAAAGATGTGTGTTGATTATGTTCTAAATTCTACATCAAGATAATTTTTTTGTGAGACCGTTCTTTTGTATGACCGCAATATTTTCTCAATTTTTAAGTTACAAGTACTTAAAATATTTTTACGTTGATCCCAAAAATTTGTAAAAATTGTTTTGTAGGGTAATTTAGTTACTTTTATGTTCTCATTCAAAATAAACAGTATTATCGTAGAAATAGTCCAAGGTTCGGTGTTCTTCTGATATTTTTTTATTAAAGAAAATGATTTATAATTAAACCTTTTTTGGTGGGCCACTAACTCAATTATCATTCAATGTGTTTTTTTTAGTAAGAAATTATCCTTCAAGGCGTCAATAGTTATTGTCATTTGTCACTAATCAAATATTCTATAATCAATTACTTAATACAAATTAATTGTAAAAATGGCCCATGAAATTAAATTTAATGTTTTAGGTAGCCTTTTAAACTATATTGTATAGATTGATAATATGTGAATTATAATATTGTCATGTCACATTAAATTTTGCCCCATCACATTTACCAACTCACATTTAATTTGACATGTCACATTAGCCTTTTAATTATATTGTATAGATTACAAATAACCACCATATATTTGCGTATTTTTACAAATAACCAGCATGTATTTTCTTTTTTACAAGTAACACCCAAACTTTCATGTATACTCCCCAATCACCACCCTATATCTGTCCCGAGACACGTTTTTCTTATTTTTCGGCTCATTAGTTAGCGTTTTTTTGTCTAATACCCAAATTACCCTTTCCCTGCATTACCCCTTACTTTCAAAATCATTCAATGAGAATGATATACTTCATCTCATCCACTCCAAAGGTAACATAAACCCATTTTTTATCTGTCCATGTTACATTTGGAGTGGATGAGAGGAAGTAATAATGATGGTGAGAGTTAAGAGGAGAAAGAAGAAGAGCAAAAAGGAGAGTGAAGAGAGAGTTTTTCCGTTAATCTTGATGTCTTATGAGTCGAACTTTGAGTAACATGGGTGTCGGTTTTGTAACTTGGATAATTATTTCGACTTTGAGTAACATGGGTGTCGGTTTTGTAACTTGGATAATTATTTAATTGTATTGTCACTGTGGCCTTAAGGCCAAGAGTTTGTTCAAATTTGGTTATTTAATAGTGTGTTAGTCATCATTGGAATTTATTTATGTTTGTGTAGTATAATAGACAAGTTTGGAACGATTATTAGAGAAGTAAGCAATTTGCCCAAGTAACTCTCGGCCGAGTGGCCCTTGCACTCGATCGAGTACGACCTACTCGACCGAGTGGCCTGTTTAAGCCCTATTTCGCCAATATTTGACTAAGTATTGGGTATATGTCTTACTTCGTGAGTTATACCGGTTACTTTGTGCTTGGGTGATTAGAGTACTCCTATACAGTTGGTTTCCTCATGAATTGTTTACATTTGACCATATAATTATGTGTCATTTTACTATTTTAAGATGTAATTAAGTGGGAAATTGTTAATTTGACATGAGTGGTTTGATGACAAAGAGGATATAATAACCTTGTATGGTGCATGTTAATTATCGTGATTTTATTTCGTAAAAGCAAGATGATAGTGATGTCTATATTACGTGATGCTTTGCCATTTTATGTGTGTCACATGGTAATGTTAAATGCATGATCGGGGTCTTATAATTCTAATAAACGGAAGTGTTTATTAGGGATGGAAGTGGATATGAAACATGTGTGATCATGTGATGGACGGATGAATTCGACGCGATATATGCGTGACGTGATATGAATGGAGGTGAGAGTATTTAAAGTAATTCAACCATTGTACAAGTACTTCGTAGCATTCTTTAATTGTTCTCATAAACGACATCTGCATATTCTGTTCTTTTGATGTGCGTGCATAAAAGTAGTAATGTTTGAGTCATATCGCGTAATAGATATATACATGTACAACCAACGTGCGTTGTGAGTTACTTATGGAATTAGAACGTTAAACCTTGAGTTGGACTTCGTGTTTTGACCTTTGGGGAAACCCGTAGGGTGAAAGTTATATCGATGGTATTATAACTAGGTGCAAGTCGATTATGAATTTTCGATAGTAAAAAGAGAGTGGTGAACCTGTAACTTGGTTACTTATGAAATTTTAGTGATGAGTTTTTATAGGAGTATGTTATGAGGATTGACCGTTGAACTTCGAGACAAAGTTCTCTTTTAGGGGGAGTGGTCGAGTGGATGTAATAATCGGGAATTTAAGGAAAAAAGCAAATACGGTTAGAGGTACGCAATGTTAGCGTGACATGAGGGATGAGCATGATGTTGACATAATAAGAGTGATGATGTCGGTAAGAACGTAGACGGGCCTTGTAAGAGGGTGTACGAAAGCATTACGAGAGAATGCATAAGAGTCAGTAGTGAGACTTGAGGAAGTGGTTGTGAAAGAACAGTGTGAAACGAACTTCGAGGACGAACTTAATTTTTCAGGGGGAAGATTGTAATACCCGAATCTTTTGAGACTTATAAAGAAACCTTGGGACGAGTGAGAGGACCCTTAGACTTGATGAGAGGTTACTCGTGAGTGAGGAATGATCGTGCAATAGACCAGGTGTGACCTATACTAGACCGAGTGAGAGTGCAGTGGACCGAGTGGAGAGTGTCGTTAACCGAGTAGGTGACACTCGGCCGAGTACGGACAATATTCAACCGAGTATGAGCGGTACTCGACCGAGTGAGTGACACTTTTAAACAACCCTTTACCGGTGACATTAGTCCCCTTGAGGACTTCATTGTTACTATAATTTTTTATATTGTTCAATATATTTAAAATTAAAATTTCGAGACTTTGCGATACGATTCTGGATTCGTAGTTCGAGTAAGATTAGTTTTTTTATTAGCTTTATCTAGTAAGAATATAACAAGGGAGTTGTGTGTCATTAGAAGTTCAATAGTAGGCAGAATTAAGAGTCGATTCGATTAGTTCCCTACTCCTAGTTAGATACCTATTACTATATTAGCTACTAGCTATGGACTATAAATAGAATTATTGTATTTCAGTTTTAATCGTCCAAGTTTTAAGAAGCTAATGAAATCGGTCAGTTTGATCACAAATCTCAGGTTTGAACGGTTATTTTCAAATCTTGTTTAAAATATCGATCGCTTCCGTACTCAGATCACTTTGACCTTAAAATGTCAAACAGGAAGATTATATGAAGGAGGGCGAGTACAACGGTTTTGCTTGTACCGCGTTAAATGTGGAGAACAATAAATTACGATGCAGAAATGAAAGATTGTTTTAATGATTCTTGTCAATTAAGAAAAAAATGAACCGAATTTCCTTTAACAAAAGATCTCTCTCATAATTCTTTTTAAGCAAAAACCTCAAAACTATAGTTACTATGTCTCAAACAATAATATGTATTCAACGATATCTGTATAATCCTGTTTGTATTTGCTTAAATACACATCAGATAACCCATAAATTTCACAAATAAATTACAATACATTTACACTATAGCATGCCTTGATCACAAAAAGAATATATGAATTCCATGTACCATCAACATTGTTTTGAAATTGTTGCTACAACAAGTTTTTATAGTCTTAAAAGTGGTTACGAAGTCACTTTTAAGTCATTTATGAATAAGAAGGGATCGGACAAACAAGGATTAGTGAACATGGTAAAAAGTTTTGTAAATCAAAGTTATGGCGATTGCCAGGGCCTCAAATATGGAAAATTCTAGTGTAGAACATTGATAGAAAAATAACTAGGTATTGTTAATTATACTAATTATTCTATCAAATTACTAATTTGTTTCCTAACTAGACTCTAAACTACTCTTAAAACAAGGGTAATATAATAATAAGTTAGGGTAGAACCCACAAGGAAGGACGTTGAACAAAGACTCGATTCTCAAATAATGACAAACTAATTAACACTCTACTAACTAATTAAGATACTAATCACATTTTAGGATTCACTAGTTAAACGTATGAACAAACAATGCTATAAACAATGACAAACATGTAGATGAAACATAGAAGGAAAATGTTGGTTTGGAAAGACATGAACTTTAATAAAAATGCAAACTTGGATCTAATAGGTAATTCCACGAACACTTAATAGTCAAGAAATCAAATTGTAAAAAGGCTTGGTGTAACCTCTCCTTAGTAACCAACAACGGCAAAGTTAGACTCTTTTCCATGCACATGTATCCATCAAATTCACCCAACAACTCAATACCATGAGAGGTGGCCAAATAAGAGCATGAAAAATTCTCACCAAGATATTATGGCTAGGACCAATTCTCATAAGATGAACCCATACAAACAAGAAAAGGCATAAACCACTACAAGGAAAACGCGGAAAACTAACGGTCCGTTCTGACGGAAAACCATTCCGTCAATTAAAAGCGGAAAGCTGACGGAATTCTGACGGAAACCTGACGAAAAAATATTACTGACGGATTATCTGTCACAATCCGTCAGACTATTTTGGCGCGTTGACAAAGTCAATGGCGCTAAAGTATATCTGACGGAAAATCCGTCACTAATTAATATATCTGACGGAAACTCCGTCAGATAAGAGGATTTGTGACGAATGCGCTTTTCGCGACGGTTTGTGGTGACGCATTTTCCTGACGGAAAATCCGTCAGAAATTCGAATTCCTGACGGATTTTGGCCGTTTCTGACGGATTTCGTCCGTCAGCTTGTAGTGAACTTTCCTACTTATCACGTGAATCATTTAACCAAAATCAACACATAAAAAGCATGCTTCAACAATCCTAGATAATTGAACCCACTTCTCTAGGATTTGTAATAGTCAAGTAAATAACATGTAAGGATAGGTGCCAAACATTCATTTACTTAACATAAGGAAAATAAACACAAGGAAATAGTAATTGATAATTTGGAAGAGATAAAAGAGTTTTACAATTACCAAAGTTGGAAACTTTGATGAAATTACCCCAAGAAGAGAAGATTTAGCTCCTCATAATTGTCTTAAAACCCAAAAAATAAGGAAAGATTAACATAAAATGGCAAAGGATTTTGTCCTAATTATTACAAGATTAAATTCAAGTATAAGATGTCTTAGCTTTCAAGTGTTGAGCTATTTATAGGGTGCACAAAAACCTAGAAAATAAGTCGTCATAAGAAGCCCACATGCTAAATATTTGGCCCGTGTTTCCTGCAGAATGCGCAGGCTGCGCCTTCTTCTGGTCTCCTTCTCCAAAATACGACCTATCACTTGAAAGTTGTGCTCCTATCTTCACTTGGTTATGCTTCGGTTCTTGACTTCAAGGTTGGGCTAGCTCAAGACGGAATTTCCCACTCAATTCATTGGCAAAAAGCTTTGAATTCATCTTTAATGGGGTAGCCACAATCGAGCTCAAGATATTTGAATTACAAACAATTGGAAAATACCGGCATTAGTAAAATATTAGCTCAAAAAACCGGCTTGTAACTTATTAAAAACATCTTAAATAGACTCAATTGACTCGACATAAACCGACTCTATCAAACATTCTTACCGATTCTCTTCTTATTGGTAGTGAATTTGTGAAGAGGAATATTCAGGATGATTCTTGTTGTCATCTACAGTGGTGCGACCATAGTTTACAGATTGGATCAGAGGCTCGCCTATTTAGGGACTGTGTTGTAGTATCGAGGCTGGCTCCGGTATGGGAACCAATACACATGCTGGCTCGAACAAGTGTATTACTGATTGGAGAATTGATTGGTTTATACTATTTAGGGAAGCTAAGTGAGGCAGAAGGTCAGATGATCTGTTTTCTCTGGCTACTATCTGGTCTATATAAGTTTTAAGGAATAACATAATTAGAGGTGCGGGGTTCGTTTCCAAGGTTTTCTGTATGATGCTTGAACACACTATGTCCATGGTTAATTGTGCGGAAGAATAACGTACTAAAGGGCTTGAATGCGTGGTGGAAAATGTTTCAAATGATGGTCTTGAAACCAGAATTCGTAATAACTATCCTATTTATATGGTCAGAATTGAAAATTCATGTAGGCAGGTTAGAATCAAAGTTGATGCTAGTTGGGTCGCCTCTTATGAAGCTGCAATAGGCTGTGTTGCTTATGGAATGAACGGGAGAGTATTTTTTCATGATGGAAGCAAAATTAGAGTTGAGTCAGCGTTGCAGGCTGAAACTATGAGAATTCTTAGAGTGCTTGAGTGGGAGTTATCATAAGGGATCCCGCATCTGGATGTCTCATGTCTCCAACTTCTGTATCAGCTTACTAGATTACAAATGCGCCATCACATATTTGCAGGAATTCTGGAATACATTTCGTATTTGCTTCCGTTTTTTCATTATTTATGTTTTAGTTTCATACCTAAGAATTTGAATAAGCGGGCTCATGGCCTAGTTAAGAGGGCCATGAGAATGTAGAAATCCTTTTGCTACTGCTGTAACACCCGAGAATAATAAATTTATATTTATAAGCTATTCTTATAATTAATTCCGATTTTTAACTATTTTTCATAATTAATTACGGTAAATATGATTTTATATATTATTTTCGTAAAATGTAGGATTTT
>VHZZ01013316.1:20745-36425 GCA_009801015.1 Silene noctiflora | reverse complement strand
AGTTTGGTTGTATGTCTAAGTCACTCTTTCTTGTTGTCTGTATTAACTTTCTTTTCAATTTATATCAGTTTACCTTTGTCGAAAAAAAAAAAAAAAGTATCCCTAGTCCCCCTGCTGCTTGCAAGGATAATACAATCAGAATATAAGGATACAAAACTACATTGCTCCTCTCATACCCAACGTCAAGTGATAACTCTTAAGAGGCCAATAGGTATATAAAACATCGCACATTATTTCAGTGATTAATCAAGCAACTTTCCTTGACTTAGAAATTCACGCACATATGTTAGCTTATGAAACATAATACGGAGTACAGAGTACTTCATAACGGAGGGATTAAACTATCCTCACAAATATAAGGCGACTTGAAGGAAAATTGTTACATATGAAAGTATGGGACTTTGAAAACAATAAAATAGTTATATCATATATGCACAAGTACATCGGATAAAAGGACGCCAAATTCAGTTATCTTACCGTAGAAATACTACAAATCCTCTTACAATTCGTCTTTCAGAACTTCCGTCGTTTTCAGTTCTGGATTAGAGGCAAAAGCTTTGATGATAGATGCGTAAATGTTGACTCCTTTAAGGTATTCCCTTTGATTTAGGAACTGCAGCATTAAATGACCATTACAATGTTTTTCCTACCTACCGGATTTCAAATACACTCTCCGTCTCAATCAATAACAATAATAACAATAACAATAACAATAACAAAGTTTCTTTTATGGGAGATAGGAAGATTGTAATGAGCTAAATTAGATGAACACCTTAGGGTGGATTTGGAATTTTGGATGGAAGGATTTGGAGGAAAATGGAGGGATGTATTTTCCTTTATTTGGTTAACAAAATGGGGTGGAGTGATTTGGAAGGGAGGAAAGGGGGCCGCCCTCCAAGGCAAATTAAAATCCCGCCAACAAAAGAGAGATTGGAGGCAAACCTCCTTTCCACCATTCCCCCTTCCTTCTCTTCCACTCCACTTTTTCTATCCAGACACACCCTTGGAGTTTAAAACCTAACGCAGTAAGAAAAAATAGGAAGCTGCAGAACCCCACATCATCATACTGCCTCAAAGACTCTAGTCAGTAACGGATAAACAGCAAAATCAGAATATGTACCTCATTGTGGCCATGAGCCAGACTTGGGGTATTGGCTATAGGAGAAAATCCTATAGCCGGAATTCCTTGTTGCCTAAAGAAGTTAGCATCTGTTCCACCGGGAAAAATATCTGGCTTTTCAAGTTTTCCGCCACCAATATGGATAGCTTCTTCTAACAGCATCCACCAGGGATTTGAACTGTTTGCAACTGTCATAGCTGGCTTTCCAAATTTGTCAAGCACTGAGAACTTCTCCTCAAACTGACATGCCACAAAGATCGAAAAGCACAAGCACTTAAAGAATTCGAACACAATTTCCAGAAAACTAACCATGATGTGAAAACAATGGCAAGAAAAATACTCTTTTTAAGTAGTAAGCACTACTACCTTAAATGTCATGTTGCGCAAAGCTGGAGCCCACTCGTCAGCAATGCGTTTCTCAAATGCCACTTGATCAATAGTTGGTGGAACCCGAATGTCAATACCAGCTTCAGCTTCAGATGGTTGTATATTCCTAACAAAGCCCTATTAGACATGTAGACAGTCACACAAGAGCACATCAGAGCATACATAAAATCTTATATAAAATGGTCTTTCAGCAGTTGTGAGACGGTTTCATACAGAACCGACTACCATCATATGCCCCAACCATTGCACAAAAATCACAAGGTACAGATAATTCGAACGAGACTTACAGCGGGAGTTTGTATGCCAGCTTTTAAAAATACCACATTAACTGAAACCACTTCCCCAGCAGTTTTCAAGCCAGCCTTCAACACCTCAAACTGTGATGCTCGGTATTGCTGGATACTCTCAATGCTCTTCAACAAATTTTCCGTAGCTGTATTGTCATACAGTTTTGCCCCGTGTCCAGGTGCTCCAATAGCCTTAATTACCAACCACATTGGGGACCTCTCTGCATAAAATATATGATAATTTTCATCAGGGGATGGTCTTCCCTCATCTAACACAAATCCCACATTCATCTGTTTAAAAACATCAGATTTAGCAAAATTTTCAGCCCCATCACGTCCTCCAATCTCTTCATCAGGCACATATGACAAATATATGGTGCGCGTTGGCTCAAAACCCGTACTCTTCAGGTTCCGAATAGCTTCTAAGTACTGCATACCCACGCATTTCATGTCCTACAAGAATACCATTTCACCCTTGAATTAGCCTGTCCATTATATTAGAGTGAAAATAGCCATGGAAGCCTACAATTAGAATATATGGTGGCACAAACTTACTAGTAGTGTAGTGGAACGTCAACAAATCAAAACACCTACATGAGCCACCATATATTCTAATTCACTAATTGTATCCTCTAGTGGGAGATGAAGGGACTCAATTTCTGTCCCCGGTTGGTCTCTCTTAAGACGGGTATTTCCGTTTAAAGCTTAAAACAGGTGAAATTATACCCATTTAATTATATGGGACAATTTTTTTTTGCTAGTTTCTAGGCATTATGTTTTTGGCTGTCTATCTATGTGACCCATTTTAAGTTTAAGAGGGATATTCCGTCTTAAAACAAGAATTTGTGTTCTTTCCTACAAGCCAAATGAATTAACTGAGTCTGTTTTCAGTATCTCAATATCTGTATTGTGACATATTATGATTTGGATGAGCCCCTATTCAATACTCGTATCATTTTAATCAAACGTATGAAATTCATTAAAAGGAGGGAGTAGTAAATAGCTTGCCTGAGAACCTCTAGCAAAAATATTGCCATGAGAATCTATGTGAGCACCAAAGGGAGGGTAGGTCCACTTATGTGATTCAACCGGAACGACGTCGGTGTGAGAGTTGAGGAGGACGGAGGGTAAATTGGGGAATAAACCAGGCCATTTGAGCAAGATTAGTGGTTTATTATTGACAAATTCAATAACTTGGGATTCAAGGGACAATGATTTAGCTTGAGATAGGATAAAGTCAACGGCTTTGTAGTAATGAGGGTGTGGTTGTGAAGTGTTGATTCTGAGGTATTCTTGGAATCTTGAGATTATTTCAGATGCTACTGATGGTGGTGTTGTTGGGATTTGTTTAGTTAATGCCGTTGTCAAGAAAAGTGATAGAAAGAAGATGAAGTTAGTGTTGGTGTTGCGTGGCAATGGTATCAGCGGCATCGTAGATGACTCGACTCGAGAAAGAAATCTCTGTCGGAGCATAAAGGGCCACTCAGGTTCAATGTGTTAGGTTGAACCAAACTTCGCCCTGGTTTTTTTTTGATTTAAAGTCATAATTAAATCTTCGTTTTTTAACGGAATTTCACCATTTTCGCGACATTCTCCTCTATCTACTAGTCGGGTGACACAAGCAACCTAGAGATGGATTACTATATCATTGACCCAAGTTTGAGGGATTGATAAAAGGTAACGGTGTTTTTTTATGTGTTTTGTAGGGTAAGATAGGTAGCTTTGAATCAAAAGTTGATAGTAACTTTGTATATAGTTCCTTATTTTGAGTAAATTTGAGAACTTTATGCCAATTTTTCATCTTGAATCCATGTTGGTATGTTGTGATGTGATTCTTGTGGCTATATGATGTTGGATATGGTATTATTCTTGGTTTTGACTTTTGATGTTGGTTGGAGGAATTTTGTCCAAGAATGTTGTTGAGATTGAATTTTTGGGTAAAAAGATGAGTAATTTATAATTAGATTTGTCTATGATTGTTGACTCATATATGGTGGATGGACGTTTATTCTTGAGTCTAATGTTGGTTTGGAGATATTGTGCCCAACATGAATGTTGGAGTGACTTGGGGTAAAATTGGCAAATTGTGTGTATGAATCTCGTAAAATGATCTTTGTTTGATTGAAACGGATACATTCATAAGGCCTATGAGTTCATGGTAGATGTATACATGTTGGTACTTGGTATAAATCTTGTTGTATGAGTATATGCATGAAAAACAAGTTGGAACGAATTTAACACAGAATCACGCAAGAAACCCAATTCGTCATGTCAAACTGTTTTTACCGCATTAAACACATTTTGGTCATGCAAAACTAGATCAGTGAAGGCACCACCGTGCCAAACTCTAAGTTTGGCAAGGTGACCTGTAGTTTTCTTGCATTGTTTTGATACTTATGCTTGTAAACCTGGATTGGAGACTAGATCATGGACTGGCTCTCGTTTTTGGGCAATCTCGAGGATGCGGATCGGAGTGTGGTAAGGTTCTTAGCCCTCTTATGGTGCTTATGGGGAACTCGTAACGCATGTGTTTTTAGGGGGGGGGGGGGGGGTCCTTTCATCCACACTCGTTCTTTGGTGTTTTTAAAGAAGTGACGAGAACAGCTATGTTAGCTCTGTAAAAGGGGAGTAAGGAGGAGAGCATATGCCTGGAAACGGATATGAGAGAAGATATGTGTTCGGATATGGTTGATAAAAGGGGTGTGAAGGATGGGCATCCGACTTTTTTGGTGGGGAAGCAGGCCATTTGTGATGCTGTACGGGTTTACGTGGATGCGTCTTGGATAAGTCGTTCGGCGGGGGCCGTTGCCTGGGTTCTTCTGGATAACACTGGGTCTCTCTTAACTTCCAGTGGGCTCAGTGTGCGGGTGGAATCGCCGTTACAGGCGAAGGCCATGGGGATCCGGGAGGCAATTCTCTGGGTACGAAGATCTGGTTTCTATCACGTGGAGATAAGGTCCGACTGCCTGCAGGCAGTCAACCAGTTGATAGGTATTGAGGAGGAACATCATCTTATTTCAGGGATCTTGGATGACATCAAGCAGCTCTCGTCCGGTTTTCATTGTTTATGTATTTTGTTTGTTCATAGATCGCTCAATATGTTGGCACATGAAGCTGCTCAACATGTGTTGCGACAGGTTTAGTTCTTAAAGTTTTTTCAGTTTAGGACTGTTGAATTTACGGTTGTCAAAAAAAAAAAAAAAGTTTCGAGTCATCAAGGTCCTTTAATTAGAGTACTAGTCAGAACAGGTAAATCGTGCAATAGGAGACAACTAAAATGACTAGAACTCTATGTGAGCACCGAGAGCTGTACAAATACAATAATTGTACAAATTATATTACAAATTAGTTCCCTTCCGCTAAAAGTTACTTCTGAATTATCTTCCACTTACCTAACTAATCAAGGAGAATCCAAGCAATTCATGTTATCACCACAAGGTACACATTCGATCCAACCCTAAAATTACTTGATCCAAATTGATTGGAACTGGATGAAACGACACATTTGAAACAAAAAGCTTGACAAGTAACAGCCGGAGCGGCCCAAAATGCCCAACTGACCCTACTCTTAACCACCCAACCTAAAATGACATGAACCCGAACTGAGTTGTTCCCAGAATGATCTGATAATCCACACAGAAAAAAAAAAAAAAAAAAAGATCCAAACTCTTAGAAAACTGTTCTGAACGACCAGTTTGACAGGCCTATACTGACAAGCAAGTCTATGCTACCGACTTCGGAAGTCAAATCCAACTCAAAGTAATCAAAGACGGGCACTTCGACTTGCGATTTTCTCTCCTTGATTCTACAAGCCAACTCTTAATTCACATTAAACAAGTGAATGGATACCAAAGTTGTTTCAAAGCGTCTCCCTTGTGACGGGTCGGTCCTTGTGACGGATAATGCCACTCACAAAACGAATAGGGGGACAAGGTGGGGCACCCCCACTTGCTTTCCTCTCTCCTCTCATGGGCATTTTGTGAGACAAAAAGGTATCCGTCACAAGCTTGTGACGGATACCTTCCGTCACAAATGAGAATTGCCCTTGATTATAGGTTTATACGACTAGCTCTTTAGAATATGACGCGTAGAATTCAGACTAACTGGGCCTACCTCAAATGTCATGTTACGTGAAGTGGGAGCCCATTCATCGGCAATTCGTTTTTCAAGTGCTTCTATATCAGCAGTTGTTTTTTTTTGTTTTTTTTTTTTTTTGTGTTGAGCAGGAGTATCCCATACCGACAGCTGGGACAATCTCTTTCGGGGTACTGAAGACAATTTAATGGGTTGACCCCTCCCAAGTTTGGTCTTTTCATTCGCAAGAGTCAGGAATCGAACTCTGACCACTTGTTTAAGAGATGAGAGCCCTTACCACTCACACCAGCCAACTTTGGTTATATCAGCAGTTGGTGGAACCCGAATATCAAAGCCTGCTTCCGCTTCAGAGGGTTGCATATTCATAACAAAACCCTGATAACAAGGAACTCAAGCAATAAGTGACTGTCATCAATATTCATACTATCCAACTACAACATGATTAATGACTTAAAATCTCAACTTGTTAGAAGTATTTTAGTCCTTCAAACAAATAAAAGATGAAGCAAATTATAGAAAAAGCTCACAGTAGTAGTTTGTGTGCCAGCTTTTAAGAACACCATATTTACAGAAACGATCTCACCCCCTTCCATTAAGCCAGCCTTTAACATATCAAACTGTGGTGCTCTAAATCTCCTTACACTTTCAATACTTTCCATTAAGTTCTCCATGGCAGTGTTGTCATACAACGTAGCCCCATGCCCAGGTGCTCCGATAGCTTTAATCACCAACCACATCAGTGAACCCTCTGCCTAATAAACACGGTACTTGTCATTTGCTGATGGCATCCCCTCATCCAAAGCAACGGCCACATTCATTTTCTCAAATATATCAGACTGTGCCAATTTCTCGGCCCCTTCACGCCCTCCGATCTCTTCATCTGGCACAAATGACAAGTATATTGTACGAGTAGGCTCGAAACCTGATTCTTTCAGCTTCCGGATAGCTTCTAAGTACTGCATACCCACACATTTCATATCCTAATACACACATACCATCCAAATATTAATACCAACAACTATTACTATAAGTTATACTCTGTAACTTCTAAGCATAAGATTTGGTGCAAAACAAAATTCCCGAGCTACACTTTGTTCGGATAGCATATTAGGAGGCAAAAGGGGAGGGCCGGCGAATGGAGTGCAGCGATATAATATCCTTCCTAACCTTTGCTAAATTGATAGTAGAAGTGGCCAATTGCACGGGGCGGCTCGGCCTGACCCGCTCCTTGAGTCTGCTAAACATTGTCCCGAGCTGCGGCCTGCCCAGACACGTACTACTCGGGCCAGGTCAGAGTCCACAATCCCAAACCCGGCCCACGTATTGGCCCACTCCCAGACAAAAAAAGAACATAAAAAAACTAAAACTAGACCAGACCAGACCAAAGGCCTGCTCAAGGTCCGTCCAAGGGCCGGTTTAGGGTCGACCTTCTCTGGAACCGGCTTGGCCTGGCCCGGCCAGCCCACTTATCACCAGGCTGAGCCCAGCCCGTGGCCACCTCTTAATGGTAGGACTATGATGGTCCTGGAAGAAAGGAGTTCAGATCCCTCCATTTCCCACACATTTCATTCACATTCCTTTCCTACCATCTAAACAAAGGGATATTGACTACTAGTATCATTTTCTGCATGCCCCACACCAGGAAAATATGGTTTAAACCTCCCATTTCTTCTCTATAATATGCTTGATCACATCCTATTGTTGCAACCTAATATACAAGTCTAATAACATGTAAAAAAACTACTCACATCCGTTCCGGTCATTTGTCTACCTTTGGTTTCGGCACAAATACCAAGTAAGAGGAGGTACTATTTGTAGATATAATTGTTGGATGACAAGTGGATGATCAAATAACTCACTAAAAGGTATTACCAAATTAGAAAGGTAAACAAATAACGGATACCTATAAATACAATACGAAAACAAATGAACGGGACGAAAGGAGTATCTCAATTAAACATTAACTGCAAACAAACTAACCCATTCTTTAGCATATTTTATAACAGATCAAAACATGATACAAAATTCCACACCTGAGAACCTCTAGCATAGATATTGCCATGAGAATCAATGTTGGCAGCAAAAAGAGGGTGGGTCCATTTGTGGGATTCGGCCGGAACGACGTCGGTGTGGGAATTGAGGAGGATTGAGGGCAAAATCGGGTTTTGGCCAGGCCATTTGAGCAAGAGTAAAGGTTTGTCGTTGACAAATTCAATGACTTGGGAATCAAGGGACAATGATTTAGCTTGAGTGAGGATGAAGTCGGCAGCTTGATAGTAATTGGGATTTGGGTGTGATGTGTTGATTCTCAGATATTCCTGGAATCTTGAAATTATTTCAGATGATGCTGGGATGTCTGCTGCTTCGATAGTTATGAGCCGCAATATTAGAAGGAAGAGACAGAAGAGGCTGCTGAACCTTGACATTATTTGCATTTTTGAGTGAACACTGAACAATTATGATTACATCTTTTTTTTTTAGGTTGGTAACAATAGCGAGTATGGCCTCAGTCTCGCAACCTTCAGGCCTTGTTCCGTCTTAACTCTAGTAGGAAAGTCTGGTGGCATAAGATGCACTGTATGTCTGTATACCCACTCTCTAACAAGCAACTCCGTTTACATCTTTTGCAATGATTCCATTATATTTTGACAGGAACTCAAATGTTTTTAGCAACCTTGCAAGAAACTGTTTTCAAATTCATGAATTTATTGATGCCAGTCGGAGCAACGAAAAGCATCATAGTTTCCTTTGATGAACCTTGCTACACAATAAGATGCGGAGTATTATGAAGTAAAGATCAGAAATGTACAAAACACCAGAATGATAGAAAGAATCATATGGCAATTAGCTGACTAGCTGAGTAGCAAAAAGACTCGATTGTCTCTCCGGCATTAAGCAGCATTTAGCCGCACTGAAACCTGCTCCTGTTCAGTGTCTGATTTTCAAAGCATATCCAAAGATAGAGGCGCTCTGTCTCATAATTCATCCTTAGAAGCTGTAGGCTTAGTCTCTTCTTTGTATGATGCATAAGCTCTGATAATGGATACATATATGTCAACTCCCTTGACATATTCTTCTTGGTTCAGCAACTGCAGGGAGTAAAAGTGTTCAAACATTTAGAGTCAGAAAACTACTACTAGTTCATTTGCACATAATTTATAAAATAAACAAGAAAATTTAACATTTTACAAGCTTGAGGCTTTAAAGAGAACAAAAATACTTAAAAACACGGTTTAACACACAGCGTTGTTATACATTTGCATGTACTTACTGATAGATGAACCATCTCAACCAAAACCTTAAGGTGATGGTTGAAGCCCAACTATGAGGTTGCCAGGATTCGAACCCGTGACCTTTGGTCACACTGACTCTAATACCATGATAGATGAACCATCTCAACCAAAACCTTAAGGTTATGGTTGAAGCCCAACTATTATAAATATTCCTATTACTTACCTGAACATCCTAAGGTAGCTACTACAAAGCTCTTTTACAAGGGTATTTGGGTAAATAGCATACGGTTTTGCAATTTGTTCGTGTTAAACCACCTTACAAAGACATTTTATAATGGGAAAGCCATGAGCAATGTCACAAGATGACAATATATTTACTGAATAACCAATGGAACAATGAAGGTTACTCCTTAGTCCTTACCTCATTGTGGTCATGTAGTAGGATTGGTGTATTTGCCATGGGAGAAAACCCAATAGCTGGCAGTCCCTTACGCCTAAAGTAACGAGCATCTGTTGACGCAGGGAATATTTCTGGTTTTCCGAGTTTTCCACCGGCACTTCTAACTGCTTCTTCTAAGAGGCCCCACCAGGGGTTTGAGCTGTCAGTAGCAGTCAGAATTGGATTGCCAGACTTGTCCAGCACAGAGACCTTCTGCTTGAACTGCCAATGATACAACTATATGAGTAAACAGCTAAAGAATCATCATAAGATAAGCAGATTCCTAATGTTCGGAAGACGATTAAGCTAGAGAAAACAAATGATGGGAACAGGGGGGAAAGGTAACATTTGAGGAACCACACAGCCACTCTTATAAAACATTCAAATTCTTTGATAACTTATGTTTTCTCCTGGTCTTTTGCCTGGTAAAGACCTTACTAAAAAAAATAATATTGCTTCTTGTCGTGGAATCAATCCCCTCCCTGTGTCACTGTGTTCCAGCATGCGTGGCAAAAAAACCTCCAAAGTCCAAATTAGATCAATAATTCAAATCTAATGTAAATAAGTACAAGCATTCAGAACTTATGTCCATCTCCAAACCGAATTTTTGTCTAATGTCAAAAAGTGTAACAAGTGAGAAGTAAAAGCACCTACATGTCAAGATTAGCACTCCCACCGTAAAATACAATTTGTAAAGAAAAAGCGAATTGATTACACTCATTGGGTTCAAAATCTTAGGAAAGCCATAAAAAGAGTGAAAAGAGTCTTGTCACTGGACTCAATGTCCCTATAGTCATCAGTCAGAACTGTCTGTATAGCAGATTAATAGTTCATAAATGTAGGGACATGTTATAGAGCCATCACATTAACAAAGAGAACAGAGTTACTTGGACAACAACTGGCTCCTACCTCAAATGTCATATTGCGGGAAGCAGGGGCCCACTCCTCAGCAATACGTCTTTCAAGAGCTACCTGATCAGCTGTTGGTGGCACCCGAATGTCAAACCCAGCTTCAGCTTCAGAAGGTTGCATGTTCATGACAAATCCCTAATCGACAAAAGGAGGATCAGCAAATCAAATTTAAAACTTGGTTAGCAGAAACTACCCAGTACCCAAAACCCTATGCAATAATAACTATTCCACCTCTTAATTAAATCATACGCCAATACGCCATGTATGTCACTAATTTATCCCCATTACCCATTATTGGTATTTCATTAGTTTAACTCCAATCTAAATATAGCAACTTTTTTTTTAATTGAAAATGACCAAAGTTCCGCAATAAAGATGTTTACATATGTCAGATTGTGCAGGGATCAAGAAACACTTACAGTAGGAGACTGCGTGCCAGCTTTCACGTACGCCATATTTACAGAAATCACCTCACCTTCAGCTTTCAGGCCAGCCTTTACCATGTCAAATTGAGATGCTCGAAATCTCCTTATACTTTCGATACTCTTCAATAGATTTTCCATTGCTGTATTATCATACAACTTTGCCCCGTGTCCAGGTGCCCCAGTAGCCTGGATCACTGTCCACATAGGCGATCTCTCTGCGTAAAATGTACGATACTTCTCTCCGGGGGATGCAAGTCCTTCATCCAGCACAATGGCAACATTCATTTTCTCAAATACATCAGAATCGGCCAGCTTCTCAGCCCCATCATGTCCTCCTATCTCTTCATCAGGCACAAATGACAAATATATGGTACGAGTGGGCTCAAATTTAGATTCCTTTAGTTTCCTAATAGCTTCCAAATACTGCAAACCCACACATTTCATATCCTGCACATTGCATTCATGTTGATTACCATCAACTCATTATAATAACGCACATATATTGACAAATCACATAGCGGAATGCAACATTTCCAATATTTCTGATGAAGAAACCGAGGGCTGGCGAGGGAACACCATTGACTTTTTTGTTTTTGCAATGACTTCAAGATTAAAACTTTTACAATAACAAGAAAGCTGCGATTTTCATGTGTGACCCTGCTCTACAATCCTCAAATACCACCACAAACACTTTTTTCCCTTAAACCACTTCCACAAGTCCAACATTTGAATACTTTTGCAATCCCATGACTATAAACGGTTTTAAGATAAATGGCTTCAAAATCCAAATGATATGGCTGAATGAACCACAATTACTCTATAATATAATTGATCAAGGAAAATCAACTAAAATTATTGTTGCAAAACAAAACAAAACAGGTCTTAAGTTATTGTGCGTCCACGTGTCCTCTATTCTGGCACTAATTATCCTCTAGACAGATAGTACTTCCTGTCCTGTTTACGTTCGATTACCCCTCAAGGAATAAAAAAAAGTCAACAAATGAATTTGATAAAAGGTTTGATTAAAATGTTCCAATTAAGAATAAAAAAAAGTCAACAAATGATTAGGCCGAAGGGAGTAACTATGATGACGCTAAAAAGGTCAGCTATACTTGTCAAGTGATCGCTACTGATATAAAAGGAGTTGGAACAAAAAAAGGTCATTGTCCAGTAAAAATATCCAGTAATGTAATAGAATCATCATGAGGTAGAGTTACTAAGAGAAAATCATCTCAACCAACAGCTTAAAAATGATTGAGGCCAAATCAACAGTTTTCTACCTAATAACTACTCCATCCGTCCCGGTTATTTGGTTTTGGCGCCAAGACCAAGGAGAAAGGAGGAAACCATTTGTATTTATTGTTGTTGGATGACAAATGGATCAAAATGATGTAATGATCAAATTATTCGCCAAAAGCAATCAATAAAACGGTAAACAAATGAACTAGACACACAAAAATGGAATAGGTAAACAAATGACCGGGACGGACAGTGTAATAGGAAATTCATCGACGATAACAAGCAACAAATTGAATACAACATGGAGCACGTTCCATAACTGCAAGTGAATAAGTGATGAATATCCATCCAATAAATCTAAGTAATTGATTACAGCGAATAAAAGGGGAAAGTTTGATCGAAATCTAGAGGTTACCTGAGAACCTCTAGCAAAAATATTGCCATGAGAATCAAGATGAGCTCCAAAGGGTTGGTGAACCCACTTATGGGTTTCAACCGGAACGACATCGGTATGAGAATTGAGAAGGATTGAGGGTAAATTAGGGTTTAAACCAGGCCATTTAAGCAAGATTAAAGGCTTTTTATCCACAAATTCAATAACTTGGGATTCAAGAGATAGTGATTTAGCTTGAGTATGGATGAAGTCAGTAGCTTGATAGTAATTTGGGTTTGGTTGTGCTGTGTTTATTCTCAGGTATTCTTGGAATCTTGAGATTATTTCAGATGTTGATGATGATGATGATGATGATGATGATGATGCTTTGGAAGTGATGAAGAAGATAAGAGTGATGGAGATGATGGTGTTTTTCAAGGATAATGGTAGTGTTTCCATGGACATGATTAGATTAGATGAAGTAGCGTTAACTGTAAGTTGCAAACTACACTAGTTCTAGTTTGTTTAGGTTAACTCTAGTGTGATGCTCCCTCAGTCCTTCACTTCGTCGTATGCTCTGGTTACTTCAATAGTTCTACCCTTCTACCTAAACTGCTAAACATTTCAAACGGATCGATCGGACGGATTACGGACTTGCTTGTTTTAGTCTCGTATAAAAATGGAACTAGTCTATTTTTCAGATTTGTAGATACGAATAGAGCTGGCTAAAGGAGCCGGTCGACCCGGCCCGCCTCCTTTTACCGCGGCACAACCCAGCCTGCTTTGGCCATGTAAGCCCCGCCCAATAATCGGGATGGCCTAGGTTCCATATATTTAACCCGGCCCGCCCTGGCCCGAGTACAGCTCTAAAACGAATTTGTACGAGTTAGAATCAGGTTAGTTTCACACTTTTCAACTAATATTTATTTAGAATCAGGTCACTTTCACACTTTTCAACTAATATTTATTTAGAATCAGGTCACTTTCACACTTTTCAACTAATGTTTATTTTCTTTAATTTTAATTATATGCACATAGTTATTCTTAATCTTTATAATTATCATGTCCCATATAGCAATTCCAAATCCAATGTATCCACTAGACCACTATCCTTTTTGGGATAATTCAATCCAATGTTCCCATTTTTTTTTTGGGACAAAAAATGGACATACGTCTTACTACAATCTAGTAAAACAACAAAAGAAGAGCCTTAGTATCAAAGTGATTTGGAGTTGTCTGTCATCTCCCTTCTACTAAAAGAATAAGACTTCTCTAATTTTTTTTTCCGCCTAAATGAAATGTTTTATGATTAGTCCTCACTCCTCACATAATCACATTATATTATACTCCCTCCATATCCCTAAGATGTACCCATTTTCCCATTTGGGACATCCCACTTTGATGTACCCATTTCATTTGTTTCCTTTTTTGGGTCAAATAAATGACTAAAGTGTCCTTATACATCTCATATATTTACAAAAAATGTCATCCATTTAACACCCTTAAACCTATTTAACTCTATTATTAATCCCTAATGACTCCCTCCATTTTTTACTCCCCACTCATTATTTCCCACCAAATAATTTACTACCCTCATAAATTCAACCGTCCCTCATCTCTCCTTATTACTGTAACTCCTCATCTTCTCTCTAGAATCTTCCAACCTAAAAACCCTAATCTATCCTCTCACTCAGCGTCGTTCTCTTCATTCTTCCAGTTGTCTCTCCCTCTCTCTAGATCTACTCATATTTTCCCCTTTCTTATACCCTTTCATCATTTTCTCCTCTCCTTTTTTCGGATTATGTTTAAACCAAAACAAGAAATTGTTGATTCTCCTACTTCTGCGAAGGAGATTACTGTTCGTTCTACCTCTTATCATGCTTCTCTCGATGGATTGTTATATATTCCTGGTGTTGGTCATGTGGCACCTGATACTTACTCTGGTTATGGATCACTTCTTGAATCTCAAACTGATGATGATACGGAGGTAACTTCTGCGTTATACATGGAGCCAACACATGTCGTTCCTGATACATTTGTCGACGAATCGCCTTCGTTTGGTGATGAAGTTGCCAGATCTGGAGTAGAGGGTAGTAGCTCTGTTAAGAAAGCGCCTGAAGTTGAGATTCCTAAGTTTGATGATGATATGTCACCAAGTTCGAAATGTTTTTTCGGTATGCAAGGAATTTCATGGAAAAGCGTGAAAAATCTTATGCGAAGGGAGGTATTATCTGAATTTTTTAGTCTTCTATTGAGTTTTTGATATTGCATGTACAATTTTTGTTAATAATGGTGTTTAGTCTGCATAGTGGAGATATTGATGATTTCTGGTGTTGATGATTTCTGTACGGTTTAGTGGAGATGTTGATGATTTCTGATGTTGGTGATTTCTGATGGTTTCTATATGATTTTCTGATGATTTCTGATGTTGGTGATTTCTGATGGTTTCTATATGATTTTNTGGTTTCTATATGATTTTCTGATGATTTCTGATGTTGGTGATTTCTGATGGTTTCTATATGATTTTCTGATGATTTCTGATGTTGGTGATTTCTGTTGGCTTCTACGGACTCACTTGGCTTTAATTGGAATGGTTTTGGGTTGTTCTGTTAAATTGGGTTGTTTCTGATGTTCTGTTAAATTGGACTGGTTTCTGATGTTCTGTTAAATTGGATGATATTTCTGATGTTAAGCTGGGTTCTGATTGTTTCTGTATGCTGTTGAGTCAGGGTTGTGATTGGTGTTGCTCTTTGGTTATTCTTACTCAATGATGCTTGCTGAGAGTAAACCTCAGTGAATGTCTAATTTGGACTGAGAGGTTTTCACATCTGATGTTCCAGTTTTATTTTTTTAAGGTTGTAATCATATGACCCAAAGAATAAGAGGCTCCATGATGTTGCTACTAATGTCACCATTAGATGCAGCCATGTTGAGGTACTCTTAATCTTTAGATTATATGGTTCTTAATCCATATTTGATGCCACCAAGAAGGGTTATTTGTTTAGTTACTCTTATACAGTGACTGACTGAATTTAATCCCCTTGATGAGGCACTTATATGAATCAAATTACTCTATGAGGACAATGCACTTGTTGAGAGTAATCATAAAAGCCAAAATRACCTTAATTCATTTACCTTACACAAGTACATTAACTTAACTAAACAAAAGA
>VHZZ01013312.1:1846-12351 GCA_009801015.1 Silene noctiflora | reverse complement strand
TTTAATCTCCCCTTTTGTTATGCATGCACTAGATTCTCTATAGTTAAAAAGTTAATTAATTTTAGTGTGACTAAAACAGTATATATAAACTAACAACCACATCCTCCTCATCACCAACCACGATGACGGCATCGCAATGCCGCCACCAACTCACTGGACTGCAACCCGAAAGAAGGTACTCCAGACACTCCGGTGGTACCGGGCCCGAGAGCAACTCGGATCCCCTGCCAGGCGACATGTCTCAACCACATGTGCCCCTCCATAACTCAAGCCCTAAATGTGCACATCCCCCTTTGGAGTGGGAAGCTCCAAGGGTCAATCTGAGCGCAATACGGTCTCTCAACCGTCTTACGTCTCCAAAATGATCAAAAACCTCCACCAATTACCACCATTCAACACCTCCTTAAAATACAAGAGTCCAACAATGCATATAAGGCAAATAAGGTTCACATGCATCAATTAAATCATATGAAACAAGGACCAACTATGAAATCACCCAACCTTTCCCATGCTCATGTTATAATGCAAATCATAAGGACATATACCAACCCAATTATCAAAGTACCCTCATAACCAAGTAATCTCATCACAAGTCATGATACCCTAATTAGCAACATGATTGTTCTTATGCAACTACCATGGAAATTATGAAATTCATGAAACTAAATGCATTGAAAAACATTTATACTACCAAGACTAAGTAGGGAAACCCTACCTTTTGTTATTGTTCACACACAAGCACCCAAGCTAGAAAGACTCCTCAATGAAGTCTCCTCCTACACAATATATAGCTATCTATCACAACACAATACTATTATAACAATAATACTAAATAATCCCCTAATTAGCCCCTTATTAATTAGGTCAAACCCTAATTAAATCCATGAGACAAACCTCCCAACAATTAGGGTTACTATACTAAGTAAAAGAGGAAAGAAAAGGGAAAATCATACATACAACTCAAAGGATGAACAAAGGGAGAATTTGGTAGACAAATATTCACCGAATATGAACAACTAGAGGATAAGGTTTTTGAGAGAATAATTGGGGGGTTTTGAAATGAAGAGATAAGATTTTGGTGAGTGGTTGTCAAGTGATAACAAGAGAATAAGAAATAAAAAGGCTAGGTCCACAAACCACTAAGGCGCAGTCCCGGGTGATAGTGACAGCACTCCGAAGAGTGCTCGGGAGCACTCGGGTCGAGTGTGGTCCACTCGATCGAGTAACTCGAGTACTCGGTCGAGTACACCCTAGTACTCGGTCGAATGGAACAAAGCAACAGCCATTCTAACAAGACCAACCCCACTCGGTCGACTTCACTCGACCGAGTGAACTCCACTCGGTCGAGTACGTGGTGTACTCGGCTGAGTGGAACCTTATAAAATTTCTAGTATTACAATCTTACCCCCTTAAGATGAACTTCGTCCTCAAAGTTTGATCTGACTCGACAAGACTCAAACGGGGTGTTCTAAAAAAATCTCGACTACACAACTAAAGAGAGGTCTTATTACCCTAGACACTAGGACACTTGTGAGGGTCGGAACAACGCAAGACTTACTAACAAACACTTAAATAAATGATTTGCAGTTTGCGCGACGCGCCCTACCCCTCTAGAAACAAAGTTACAACCTTGTAACCGAACACGTTACCTTCTCGAAAAGGTGGGAGTAACTCTCCTTCATAGCTTCTTCGGCCTCCCAAGTGGCCTCTTCGATTTGGTGGTTGGACCACAAGATCTTTACCAATACCGTCTCCCTATGCCTTGTCTTTCTCATTTTACGATCCAATATCTCCTTAGGGGTCTCTACATATGTCAAGGCATCATGCAAGTCGATTTTCTCCGCCTCTAAAACATGGGAGGGATCGCTAACATAATTCCGCAATTGGGATTTGTGGAAGACGTTATGAACACGGTCAAGTGCCGGGGGAAGAGCCAAGCGGTATGATACTTCTCCGACTCTATCCAATATCTCATACAGCCCTATGAACTTTTGGCTCAATTTGCCTCTTTTCCCAAACCTCATCACTCCTCTCATTAGGGACACTTTGAGTAATACTTTGTCACTGACCTCAAATTCGTTGTCACTCTTCCTCAAATCGACGTAGCTCTTTTGCTTATCTTGGGATGCCCTCATATTTTCTCGGATCACATGTACTTGGTCAATCATGTCTTGGATAATTTGAGGTCCCAACAAGACGGCCTCGGTGCTATCATCCCAACATATCGGACTCTGACATTTCCTCCCATACAAGACCTCAAATGAAGCCATGCCTATACTCGCATGATAGTTATTATTACATGAGAATTAGATCAACTCAAGCCTCTCTTCCCAAGTGCCCCCGAATTCCATTACTCACGCTCTCAACATATCTTCAAGGGTTTGGATAGTCCTCTCAGTTTGTCCATACATTGCCGAGTGGAACGCCGTACTCATATTCAACTTGGTACCCAACAAGTTTTGCAATTCTTGCTAAAACCTAGAAATGAACCTATAGTCATGGTCCGACACGATGTCCTTGGGGATCCCATGTAGTTTCACCACATTCTTCCGGTAGGCATTTTCTAACTCCAACTTGTTCCAAGTATCCTTCATCGGTATGAAATGCGCCGACTTGGTTAGCCTATCCACTATCACCCAAATCATATTATTCACCTTTTGAATTCTTGGTAACCCTACAATGAAACCCTTTGGCATGACAAACACTTGGCGACAAATTCCGCCACTTCCCTCTTTATGTTGGACCACCAAAAGGTCCCAAAAGGTCTTCTTCAAGTCCTTTTATAGTTTGTCACCACCCGGATGCACCGGGTATGGTGTGCTATAGGCCTCCTCCATAATTCTCCTCTTGAGTTCCTCGTCCTTTTGCATGCACCATCTCCCTTTGAATCTAAGGCTTCCGTCCCCATGCAACTCAAACCTTGACACCTCTCCTCTTTCCAAGGTTCATTTCCACTCTTGAATTTTTGTGTCGGTCCCTTGCTTTTCTCGGATTTCTTCATACAATTCAGGCTCTAGAGTCAAGTCCCCAATTGCACCCCCCTTCCATATCATGTGAATCCCCATTTTTCATACTTCTTTCTTGAGCCACATCATTGACAAGGGCGGTACATAAAGCGTGTACCAACTTCCTACTCAAAGCATCGGTCGACACATTGGCCTTCCCCTCATGGTACACAATCTCCATGTCGTAGTCTCCAATGAGCTATATCCATCTCCTTTGCCTCATATTCAACTCTTTGTGGTGTAGATATACTTCAAGATTTTGTGGTCGTAAAACACCTTAAAAGTCGCTCTATAAAGATAGTGCCTCCATATCTTCAAGGAAAACACAATGGCTCCAATCTCTAGGTCATGCGTTGGGTATTTCTCCTCATATATTTTCAATTGTCGCGATGCATAGGCTAGCACTCTCCCATTTTGCATGAGTACACATCCTAAACCATTCTTGGATGCATCGGTGTACACTTCAAAGTTATCACTCCCTTCCGGTAAGGCTAGGATCGGGGACGTGGTTAGGCGCTCTTTTAGAGTTGAGAAAGTCGTCTCACAACTCCCATCCTATTTGAAGCGGTTCTCCTTCCTCATCAATGCCGTCAAAGGCCTTGCAATCTTTGAGAATTTCTTCACAAACCTCCGGTAATATCCGGCTAAGACAAGGAAGCTACGAATCTATGCAAGATTCTTAGGTGCCTCCCACTTGGACACGGCTTCAATCTTGGTTCGGTCAACGAATATCCACTCCTTCGACACTACATGCCCTAGGAATGCCACCTTTTCCAACCAAAACTCGCACTTACTAAGTTTTTCATACAATTGATGGTCCCTCAAGGTTTGTAGCACGGCCCTCAAGTGCTCCTCATGCTCCTCCATACTCTTTGAGTACACTAAGATGTCATCAATGAACACCACTACGAACTTGTCTAGGAACGGACAAAACACCTTACACATGAGATCCATGAACACCGTCTGGGCGTTAGTCAATTCAAAAGGCATCACTACAAATTCATAGTGCCCATATATACCTCGACCTAAAGGCGGTCTTTGGTATGTCTTCGTCTTTAATCTTCAGTTGGTGGTAGCCCGACCTCAAATCAATCTTTGAAAGCATACCGGCCCCACTTAATTGGTCAAACAAGTCATCAATTCTCGGTAGCGAATACTTATTCTTGATGGTGACATTGTTCAACTCCCGATAGTCAATACACAACCTCAAACTCCCATCCTTCTTCTTATGAATAGGACCTGTGAACCCCACGCCGACACCCTTGGCCTAATATAACCTTTGTCCACCAATTCGCAGAGTTGCTTCTTTAATTCCTCCAATTCTTTTGGACCCATCCAGTACGGGGCCTTAGAGTTTGGTCCCACCCCCGGCTTCAAGTCCACGCCAAACTCCACTTCTCTTTGAGGAGGTAACTCGGGCAATTCCTCCGGAAATACATCCGCATACTCCCTCACTACCGGGATGTTTTGAGCTTGCAGTCTCTCCACACTTGTGTCCCAAACATGGCACAAGATCATTGGGCAACCCTTCTTTAAACACGACTTTAAGGTCATCACCGAAATAAGTTTTACTTTGTGCTTGACTAGGTATCCCTTGTATGACACCCTAACGCCTCTAGGTCCTTTAAAGGGAAGCTTCTTTTGGTGACAATCTATGTTAGCCTTATGCTTACTTAGCCAATCTATCCCATAATTACCTCGAACCCCTCCAAAGGAAACTCGAAAAGGTCAACCGGGAAATTTACCCCTTATCATGACCGACACCTCTTTCTACAATTTTGAACACACGATTGACTCAACCAAAGGTAAAGACATGTCATCCTTCACCGACTCACCCTCCCCAAAACCTAAGGTCAAAACATGGTTTCTAGACACAAAAGAATGGGAAGCTCCCTTGTCAAATAAGGTAAAAGAAGGCTTAGAATTGATAATAAATGTACCGGAGACTACATGAGCATCTTCCTCAGCGTTCGTTTCCCCATGGCAAATATTTTCCCGCTTGACTTTGGTGCCTCTTAAACGGTAGTAGCCGATGTAGTCGGCCTTGTCTCTGTTGCTTGACTTGCATTGTAGTTGCTTCTTTGGGATTGGGCTCCCTAGTTATAGCCTCCACGTCCACGACCACCATTGAAAGAAGAGTTGGAATTACGGTTGTTGCCCCACAACCCGGAGTTGCGGTTGTTGGTCATTCCTTAGGAGGGAGCTTGATAGGAGCTCCCTTGCCCAAATCACTTACTCGATCCCCTTCCACCATATCTTGTACATTCACTTCTCTTGTGTCCAATTCCACCACAATTAAAGCACCTCAAATCGCCTCCTTCACTCATATTCCTTCCGTCATTCCCGCTTGATCAAGCGTAGTCTCCGTCGTAGGGTCCACTTCCTTGCTATTTTGATTGGTAATAGCTAAGCTTCTTTTGGTTTCCACCGCCACCCTCACTCTCAGCCTTCCTCTTTTCTCCGACTTTCTCCTTTTCCTCCTTAGCCATATTGACCAATCGATCGGCATTGCCGGCCCTTGCATACACATATTTCACATCCACTAACACTCCCGCAGGGAGTTTCTCAAGGACTTTCAAGGTGAGGCCCTTCTCAAACTTTAGGGCCAAGAATTGTTGGCTAAGATGCAAGTCTTCCACATAGGTGACAAGATCGTTGAACCGGATGTAGTACTCTTGGGCGGTCATTCCTTCGGTCATGGTAAAGTTGTCGAACTCCTCCAGGAGCTTGCACCTCATGTGCTCCGGTATGAACTCATCACGCATTTCCTCTTAGAAGTTGGCCCACTGGATGGTATCCATACCCTCTCCCTTGTAGTTCTCCTTCATCGCCTCCATTTCCTTAAACCACCAATTTCCCGCTTGACCACCCAAGTAGAAGGCCGCTTGCTCAACTTTCAAATTGTCCGGGCACCTAACCACTTCGAATATGTTCTCCATCTCGCGAACCCAATTGCCCAAAGGTTTCGCCTCCCCAACCCCTTCCTACTTGGTGGGACGGTGGCGCGCCATGGCGTCGCTATTAGTTGCGGCATCCACCTCCTTCCTCGTGACGTTTTTTAGGGTCTCCGTGAGGGCCTCATTTTGTGCCACAATGCGATCAACCTTGGCCTCGGATCTCCAGGTTGGTCCGATCGCGGAGTTAGCTCTTCTCGGCATTCTATAGAAAAGAATCATGGCAAGTGTCAATATGTGTCTCACCAAGAACAACAATTATACCAAGAACAACAATTATCAAGAACATAAAGATGACAATTAAACACAACCAAACTTCTCTATCATAAAAATATTATCAAAATATCGCAACTATCAAGATTTTACAGAATTATCCCCTTAAAATAGGGTTACGTCCCCATAACCCCGATCATTATGGAAGACACTGCACGATATTATTACCAATCAACTTAAAATAACTGAGCACAGGAATAATAACAAACGCAGCACAATTGGTAAAACCAATTACTCTTAATAATATAAATTACAACACATCTCATAAGCGAAATTGTTCTTAAATATGAAACTAGCTAATACTTACATTCATAAAATAACAATAATATTACATAGCTACGGTTTATGACAAATTCTAGTATTTATGTCTTACTTATTACGAAATTCATCACCGTATTATAACACCTATTACGCCAACCTTTTAATCATAAGATCCTATAACCCGTAGTTAAATTCATATTATCATGCACAAAGGATATTACTCCAGTTTGGACAATCAACACATAATCAATTAGTTCAATATCCCAATATTCCCTTGAAGTTCATATAAGACAATTACAAGTTTCAACGACTAAACTAGATTACTCTTCAAAACATAGAGATGCCACAACAGACCATAACCAAGCTAATGTGGTCGCATATTAACATCTCACTTCCTCGAACTAAATATACATGTTCATATTAATGACAGCATTTCATTATTAGTTCCGAACAGAAATAATTTATTATTCACATGTGTGATTCATGTAGAGACAAAAATTAAAATATAATATGCAATTGTCAAAATGTAGACTTCATCTTACTTGTCAACAAACATATCATGTGGTAGTCGGCAGAAACAACATCATTAGTAACAATATCGGGGCTTATTTTAAGTATCATAACTTTATCATATACGTAATCAAGTAAACTTGAACAGTCACTTTTTATTAAGTTAACATTCATATCGTTAACATAGGTACATATTACATAACATCATGCCAATAGAATTACCAGATAAAATTTTCAATTTTGCCGTACACCAGTGATCATAAAATGTGTGATTTTATTATTAACATCATGGAAACATACTGATAGGAAGCACTAACAAAGTTTGTGTAATGGTAGTGTCACTTTGGTGAAAAAATTATCGATAGATCAAATATTTGAAAGATTAGAAAAGATGCTGTATCTTTCAAAAATCACCAATAAATAACAGCTTAACCATATCTTTAGTTTTTATACGTTTTAAAAAATAAAGAAAGTTAACAAGATATGAGAACAAGAATCAACTCTATAGCTTATGTAATCAATTTATGATTTTTACAATTCACTGGTCCGAACATAATTTTATCAGTATATTGTTATGAATCAAAGTCATATCGCAAAAATAACCATTAAATATCAAGACAATAAATTTTAACGTGGCTTATCATTTTGAAAACATCTACAAATCCTTTAAATAGTGGAACTGGAATTATCCGTAAATTAGGAGTACATATTAAATGACAAATCATCCGTAACATTCTGACCACTGTCCACTAAAACATTTGTTTCTCTTTAACCGTAAATCATGTAAGCATGAAACTAGCGGAAAATGAAAGCTAACACATAGGGCTATCACACATAAAACTTTCGTCCATAGATATTTGTAAAATATAAAACGACATCCAATACAAATAAGGGTAAAATCTGAGAAGTCAATCAAACTTACATCTTTCACAATTTTCACACATTCCCGACATAATCATATTTTAAACATAACTACTCTTCCCCAATACATGCCAATGCCTTATGAATACATATTATTCATATTGTAACATAAGGACAAGTACTTATCACTCAAAACTTTGTTAACAACATAAATTTACACATCTTAACACACAAAACCTTGTTAACAACATAAATTTACACATCTTAATCTTCAAAATAAATCTTTACAAAGACCCTAATGTTTAACTCGTAGATACTGAAATTAGACATATAATTAGTAAACATGGTCATCAATGATAGTGCCATTACATAATCAAGCAAGTCTTAACCATGGGATGAAAAAGACAACTAAGAAAGAATTTAAGTCTCACAAAATTATCAACAATTTTAACATAGAGATAAGAGAATTCACTAGCTCGATTATACTTATTCCATAACTAATTTTACACTCTTAACAATAACGTAGTTATATAACACATCAACTTAATATATATGCTCTAGCGATTATTATGCCCATCAACTTCTCCCATAACCCGCATGCTTATATCAATGCTTTATATTATACTCGCTCTTATTCACTAAGATGTTCCATATTTCCTAAAATAACAAATTCACTAAGATGTTCCACTTTCCTTTTTAATCTATTATTTGTGGTACTTAAGACTTATGATCACACATTTCCTCTCTTACTTTCATTTTCCTCCACAAATCTTCTTCCTCTTATAAATCTCTCAAAAAGTAATGTGGAACATTAGAGTGAATAAGAGGAAGTATAACATATCATATTCATCATGTCTTGTTACTGAACATAATACAACTTACACATTACTAGACATATGACGCAAATTCCTAATTCAGACAATGTAACTTCAAAATTTAACTTTAATTTAATTCATGTTATCATCATACAATGAACACGATTCATATGTTACCTTATAATTAACCAAGTAATCAACTACTCATAAGAATAATAACACGCCATAACCATAATCCAATCAATAAGTTTAGATACTAAATATTTCATACCGCAAACATTCAATTACCCTTCCTGACAAATTTTCCACTACTATCAACTATCTTCATATCCTATCATCTTAAATAAATTATAAACATATCACAACTATGCTACATATCAGTTGTAGCTCAAGATAGATTTAAAATATACTCGTAATCATAAAATCATATATCGGCTTAGGGCAACATGTTCCGCATCTCACTAGACAGAAAATTCTAATTCAAATAATATGTTCATCCACATACTTTAAACAACTAGTTACCTATATTAATATATCCTTATTCATATATATATTCAAACGATAACTAAATTCACAAGGTAGTTCTTACGATAATCCAATTATGAAAATATCAACACCACAATCTACAACATCACACAACCCTAGGCCAATTTACTGCCACCACAACTTACTTACCTTAATCCGCATCTTGCAACAAGATTAGAAATTCCTAGCTCATTAGCATCTATAGACCCATATAAAATCCAATTTCCTTTTAACCTCACCTCTCTTGTTATCCCTTCCCGAGGTAACCGGTTAAAAACTTAGAAGGGCCAGATTAACGACGTCTCCTCAACCTAATAAGAGGGATCCTTAACAGTTCATACCCGGGTTCATTTTATTTAGACACATCCTAAGTTCATTAGATTCATTGGTTTAGGCCTGATGATCGTTCGCTTTGATACCACTTTGTAACACCCCCATTTATCTAGGAGCCTTTAGCAAGACATTCCTTGATAAATACGACTGTTACCATCTCAGTTTTCTAAGCCAATGAGTAACAAAGAAAAACAAACCAAAGTACTTTAAAGAGATTTAATGAATAACGATCTTATTACAACGCTAACAATACTGAGATAATAATTAATTACAACTCGCAGCGGAAATAAAGAATGTTTGTAAACTAGGTGATCTAATTTCTAGGTTGGTCATCATCCACACGCAGCATCCCATGCTCCCAAGACATCTAACTCAAGAATATGCTGAATTAATCTGCTCCCCAATTAACCGGAAATATTAATTAGTTCATAACAGGATGCCATCAATTAAAGCAAACATCATTTTATTTTTGACATGCAACACGGAACACGTCAACCAATGGTTGAGTAGGATAATAAACAATAGTTAATATGAAAATGAATATGCAATACAGTATGCCATGAATGCAGATGAGCTCATAAACCGAAACTCTCGTTCATCCCGCCAATCCCTGGCCCGGGGTATTCATAATCCCAACCGAAGTTAAGGTATTCATCATCCCAATCGAAGTTGAGGTATTCATTATCCCAGAGACAAGTCCTGTAGAACCAGCCTGGGGTATCCAATGCAAGTGAAAATTCAAATGTATGCAACAAACAATAACAATAAGAATCATCCAAGACAAGAGGCTGAGACATCCATCATAATCAGTAATATGCCAACAATATGCATAACCAATGGTGACCCAATTATATAAAATCATCCAAGATAAACATGCTGGAAATCTCATTTTAACATATCCCATATGTTGGATTAAAGTTTTAGTCATAAAAACTTAAGGAACTTATGCATGCAAAACATAATAAAAA
>VHZZ01013307.1:12256-29875 GCA_009801015.1 Silene noctiflora | reverse complement strand
CTCCTTGAACTTCACATTAAACTGCCGAGTCCTCCTACTGTGTTTTGCGACAATGTAGGTGCAACTCACCTCAGTGCTAACCCGGTTTTCCACTCCCGTATGAAACACCTTGCAATTGATTATCATTTTATTCGGGAAAAGGTTCAAGGTGGGTCCCTTCGTGTTACCTCTGTTCATAACGATGATCAACTCGTGGATGCATTAACTAAGCCACTTCCTCGACCGAGACTGTGTATGTTACTATCCAATATCGGACTTTCTGAACTCTTGTCCATCTTGCGGGGGCATGATAAGCATAAGTCCACTTATCATGGCTAAACTCATGATTCTCGTACCTATATGATATTATTCTGATTCTTGTATTATCCTAGAGTATATTATTGTAATCTTTTATTATCTTTTAATCTTAGTAGAATAGGAAACTTAGGGCTAGCATTCATATTGTACTTGTATATATATCTTGCTCCTTCATTAATATAATTAAGCTTCAAAACATATTCACTACACTTCTCTACATTGAGGGCTTGTAAATAAGGGCTATGCCCAATAATGTTCCGGAATTCCAAGATCAAGCAACGACTATTAATTACGAGATAAAGGATGAATTTGAGATTTATTGGGATAATATATCACTTTGATACAATGACGAGTTATATTAAAGCCTTGAAAAAACTGAGTCACGAGTAGAGTTGTTAAAAGTAGAAATATTGCTTTAAACTAAACATGTGTGTAATAGTTGATTCCAGAATACATGGGCACAAGCTAACGCATGGAGACAGACATTTAGGGGTCAAGGGAGTGGAATTTGTTGCCGTTGATGATTAAGAAAGTAGGTTTTTGGTTAAATTAAAGTGATGAAGTCAAATTGAAGTGATGAAGTCGCAAACAAAAGAAGAAAGTAGGGAATGTCTTATGTACTTAATGTAATTGTGTTCTTTAACAGTTAACCATCCAAGCAAAAGACTTAGTCATATTTTTATATATCAGGCTCTTAGTAAAACTAAATACGAATTATTTACGAATGCTTGTAGTTTTGTTTGCAAACGGTTCAACCATCATAGTACAACAATAATTTAGTTTTAGCAATACGGCAAGACCATTAAAAATACGTTAACATGCGCATGAAACATTAACAATCAAAATATCTTGGGGTATCGTCCGTGAAGCGCAGTACAACCAACTAGTATAAAGTATAAGTGTGAAATCAAACCGAACGACGAAGACTTCCTCATTAGAGAAAAATGAAGACATACTCTGGTAATAGTCCATCTCATTGTAGACGGCCACTATTCGTCTAAAGTTGAAGACGGATAGTGGCCTTCTCACAAAATGCAAGTGGGGTATCAATTTTCCACCCATTTACAGTATCCACTTACATTTTGTAAGAGGGACACTATCTCTCTTCAGCTTTAGACGGATAGTGTCCGTCTACAATGAGAATTTGTGCTTTGGTAATACCGTGAGTTGAATGTTTTAGTGGCACCTATCATTGTTGAAAGACTAGTAATCAAGAAACTATGTGGTTTTCCTTTAAACAATAAAATTGACTTGAAGACATAGCAGACAAATTACATTATCCTTGATAGTAACGTTTATATTCCTCATATTTCCTTAAAATGATACCATATCTAGGACTTTGATAATCACTAAATCCCATTATAATCCCCTCTTAATTTAACCAAACCAACCACAACCATGTCAAGTCATCCACCAACTCTACTACTATCATTAATCATCATTATTAGCACTAATTATGTAGTAACCTCCTTTCCCTCCTTCTCATCGTCGTCGTCTTCGTCTTCTTCTTCAGTTTGTGATGGGCAAGTCATATTTAACTTGCCTAAATTTAAACCTTCAAATTGCAAGCATGGAGGTGAACTTATATGCATGGGATCAGTTAAACCAGGAGATGGGTACTTGAATTTAACAACAATATCAAAGAACAGGTCGTCTACTGATGATTTTAACGCCATCGCTAGAGTTTTGTACCGTGATCCAGTCCAAGTATGGCCTGCTTCTTTCTGTACAAGCTTCTCCTTAAGGATTTTACCTAGTCTTAACCAAGTCTTTACTGGGGATGGTATGACTTTTGTTATTGCTCAAGATAATCTTCCTTCTCCTAATGCTAGCTTTGGTTCTTACCTAGGTCTCCAAAATATCCAACTTTCAGGTATGTTTATATAATTATAGTATATGATTTGATTATATCGGTTAGCTGATAAGCATAAATCAGTCAGTTTATCTCATTTTCATGCGTTTGTTTATAATAAACTCTAGTACCAGAATTATGCCAGCGAGTGCTTCTAAACAGAGCCGTATAAATGTATAATGAAGTCTATCGATCGATTCTAAGCTAGTGTCAGAGACTTGAAAGTCTTGGTCGCAAGACTCGCAACTTCTCCATCTATATATGTAATTCTATTACCCAAAAAAGTTGGATAAAATTATTGTATCGTATATTCACTCCAATTTCTGAAGTTGTATTAACATGTAGACTGTAATATTGGACGAAATGCTGAAATATTCAAGCTGATTAAACAAAAAAATATTACCGTAATCAGCTGTCACAACCAATTCTAGATGACTAATTATATAAGAGCGGATTCTCAGTCTCATTTTCGTGTCCCGCTACTTTTATCTTCACAAAATGAGACAGAGAATCCAGGCTCCAATTATACAGTGCACCACTGAAAGAACATTCAGGATTAGTAGGTAATCAGTTGCAATTGTTTAGTTGATGACTATTAACTAGTTAGGATTAGTTAAATTTCTTGGAAAAGTATGGATGATTTAAGATAATTACGACTTGACCTATAGAAAGCAGAGGAACATATTAGAAATACAATTTTTTTGACATTTCAAAGCTGTACCTGTCATGGCATTTTGTATGGGTGCATTCCGTCCATGTTTTTTTTTTTCCATCCAGAAGAAAGTGAAGTTTACATTATGGCACTGTTTGATTATGGTTGAAAACGGTCCCTCTATTATTGTTGACAAAATTACTCCCTAGCCCACTTTAATAATAATAATAATAATAATAATAATAATAATAATAATAATAGATAAGGGATGTACTTTTTCAAATACGGATTTTACTCTTTCATTTACGACTTTTATAATATTACCCTCGTCATTTTTTAATTCTTCTCCCAATTATTTTTTTCCTCTCCTCTCTCATCTCCCATAACCACTTCTTTTCACTACTTCAGGTCACCACCATCGGCCCCTCACTTTGCTCCGACCGACCACATACCGGACGACCACGCTCAGGCCAATCTCACGCATCCGACAACCCTCTCTCCCGCACTCTCCATCCCTCACCTGCACTCCACTCTCCCCTCTCTGTCCACCAACTCTGGCCTCCCTCCCCTTGCCCGCACTCCTTCTCCCTCGCCTGCAGTCCCCTCCCTCACACTCCTTCTGCTCCGACCCAACGCTAACAATCCCATCCAACGCCGACGGCGACTCGTAATCTCCCTACCCTTCACCACCTGAACTCCGTTCAACACCCTTATCCCAGCCACAACCCTCGGACGACAACCCCGACACAGACCACCCCTTAACCACCACGCATACCCAAAACAACCGTCAACCACCTTGCCTTCCACCACCCATGAATCTTAATTACAGTAATTGATAACCATATTAACTTCAATAAAAATTAACCCTAATAATTTCAATCAATAGTATTAATAATCGTTAATAAACAAAATTACTTCACTAATTAGAGAACTATAATCAATTGTTCAAGTATTTAGGGTAATTTGATTCAATATTAGGTAAAGATAAAATATAGGAGTTAATTTGATTGTGGGTAGGAAAAGGGTATGGAATGGAAATTTTATGAAAAAGTGTATGTGAAAAAGTAAAATGTGTATGTGAAAAAAGTAATTCCGTAATAATAATAATAATAATAAATAATATTGATGATGGTCATCTTATTTACTTATAAAAATATTACAAGTGAATTCTTATAAAATCAAAACCAGCCGGTGTTTGCAAATGGTACAATTTTTGTCAAGACAACGACCTTAATTTATTAACACAATTGAATTGGCTAATTCAGGTGGAAATCAAGTAAAACAACTCGCAATCGAGTTCGACACATTCAAAAATGAATGGGATCCTGATGGAAACCACATAGGAATTGATACATTAAGTGTAATGAATTCTGCAATTGCAAAATCCCTGAATTCATCCAACATAGACCTCAAGAGTGGCCAGGAAATCAGGGTAAAAATAGCATATGATGGGTGGACAAAGAACCTGCAAATATATGTGGGTTATGAAGGGAGACCCTTTATTAGTTTCCTTAACCACACAATTAAGGTCTCTAAGATAGTCCCAAGCTCAGCTTACATAGGATTTACAGCCTCCACAGGAACATTGACTGAGACCCACCAAATTTTTAACTGGGTTTTTACTGCCATCCCATTACCATACTCAACAGTTGAGGACAATAAAAAGAAGAGGATTATTTTGGAGACTGTTGTACCAATTTTAGGGAGTTTGTTCCTCATTGCATTATGTGCATTCCCGATTGCTCGAAGACGGATGATTAAGAAGAGGGAAAGGATTAGGAGGATGGAAGATATCGAAAGGCAGTCGGCCACCACAGCTCCGAAGAAGTTTACTTACAAGCAGCTGGCCAAGGCTACTAAAAACTTCAGCAAGGAAAATTTGTTGGGAAGTGGTGGTTTTGGGAGTGTTTATAAGGGGTATATTGCGGATACTTCTCAAACCATTGCTGTCAAGAGGATTTCCGATTACTCTCGACAAGGTAACTCAATGATTCTTTGGTACTTCATCTTTCACCACTTTTTTTGTTTCAAAAGATGCACATGGGATGTACGGAGAGGAATTCGATTTTCGAACCTACAACCTATGGTCTATACTACATGTCATCTATAATACCTTCGTTTCAACCACAAGGCTAACGCATGGTTGATATTTTTCCTCTATAAGTTGTCTTTTTAGCACATGGTTAACCCTTTTCCCTTTCTCCGAATAGCAAAGACTCAGATGTGTCACCATATCCAATTTCCATTACCTCAAAACTTCAAAGTTCACCCTATCTTGTTGGGTCTTGCCGAAAACTTACCGGTATATAATGTTGACATGTTTGTGTGTATTCCTTCTGTTCCTTGTTGAATCTTAAGGTACTCTCAGTTGGATTCCTATCCATCCTTCCGAACAAGATAACACAGGAATACTGCATTTTTTTAGTTTCGACTAACAGGCTAAAATGTCATCTTCCTGCACCAGGTGAGAGGGAGTACCTGGCAGAGATATGCACGATAGGGCGACTAAGGCACAAAAACATATTGATACTCCAAGGTTGGTGTCACGAGAACGAACATCTACTCCTTGTTTACGACTTCATGGCCAATGGGAGCCTTCAAGAGTTCCTCACAGGCCGAAGATTCCTTAACTGGGAGACAAGGAACAGAATACTAACTGGTTTATCGTCAGCATTATTGTACCTTCATGAAGAATGTGGTGACCCTGTGGTACATAGAGATGTCAAGCCTAGCAATGTCATGTTAGACTCCGAGTTTAACCCTCGTCTAGGTGACTTTGGCCTCGCTCGGTTGCTTAAAAATGCAGCCGGAGTAACGACAATGGTGGCTGGAACCCTAGGGTACATGGCCCCTGAAGTAAGCTACACTGGCAAGGCGACAACTGAATCCGATGTCTATAGCTATGGAGTCGTGGTTTTGGAGGTGGTGTGTGGGAAAAGATTCAGCAACCTCCTAGGGGAGAGTTGCTTGGTAGACTATGCGTGGGATATGCATCTCAAGGGCTCCTTGCTTGAGTGCGTAGACCCAAACCTACGCGGGGATTTCGACAGGGATCAAGCAATTAAGTTACTATCTATCGGGCTTTCATGTTTGCATTTGGATGCGAGTATGAGACCCAACATGAGAAAGGTGGTGCAGGTTTCAATGAACCCAGATGAACCACCGATCGAACTCCCAGATACTCGTCCTAAGGGAGTGTATGTGTCTATTCACGGATTTTCAGACTCGCCGAGTGTGGTAAGTCTTAGTCCATTTACCGGCGTAACATTGCCAGATTACTATAGTCCAGGAGAGAGCTCTGAGTTTCCAAGTGAAATATTAGCTCGCTAGTTATTAATGAAGTGTGAAGTTTGTACTTAAAAAGCGTTAAAAGAAATCTAATGCTCTATGAATTAGGAATATCAGCACAGGCAGACTTGAAGGCAAATAAAGGTGTTCGATCACCATCAGAATATATTTTTATTTCCGCAGAAATGTATTTATAAACTTATGAATGGATCTCCTCGGACCCAATTAATACTACGCGGTAACGATAGTGGTCAAAATAATTCATGGGTAAGCGCATACCAAGTAAGCTAATTGGTAAAATCATTTCGGTGATGGTATTAATAACTTGGTTCGAGAACTGTCAACATTAAATCTGTCTTTTTGGTTCCATATACCTCTACAAGAATAAAATCCTGGGTATCAGAATTTCATAAAATGCCGAGAAAATTAACCTCTGTTTAGAGTAATAAGATTCATTGAAAGTTTTATCCATTTCAAAAGCAAGGTTAATTCTACACAATTCATCTTGTTCCCCGGATAAGAACACCAGAACTGGGACAAAAACTTGTAAAATAAAAACTACTGTATTAAAGTTCAGCAAATGATGAAAAATGTATGGACTTGCAGAATCTTTAGAAAAAGGGTGCACGGTGAGGTATTCCCTTTCTCCTCCGAGTCCTCTTGTTTACCACTGGTTCTTGGTTTGGATTTTCAACCAGTTGGTCAACTGTCCTCTTCTTCAGTTCTGAATCTAGTTCTGGTTCTTCGTTTGCATTTTGCACCAGTTGATCAACTATTGTCTTCTTTAATTCTGATTCTAGCTCTGGTTCTTGGTTTGCGTATTGCACCTGTTGATCAATAGTCGTCGTCTTTAAGGTTTCTTGCTTAGAATTTGGCACCGGCTGATCAAGAGTCGAGTTCTTCGGTTCAGCTCCTTGATTTGAGTTTTGCACCACTAGACCAAGTGATAGAAAGGGAGGGGAATCTTCATCTTCCTTTTGTAAGCATGCTTCCACCTACACAGCAAAGAACCACAGAACAGTGACCTATGGCTACATTGCGAATGGAATCAGTTTCTAGTAGAGCATAAAATTGTAATTTCTTAAATGTGAAGTTTCTCATATGTTTAATACGGTAATATCCAAAAGCAATAGTTTATGTATCACATTTTTGTCTGTCTAATCCTATGGTTTACGCTCTTTTTTAAGGCATGTGCTGAAAGAAGTTCATCCAAAACCAAAAGCGGTGTACATAGAAGGGCATTTACGTCATTTAAAATATAAGAAGCAATATATTACGGAGTAAATATTTATATACATTCAAAAGGGTTGTTCAACTCACTTGTATTTTCATTTGCACAACAAAAATATAGTGTACTTACTACTTAACCACCTAACATAATTTCAGTGGTATATTACCTTGCAAGATATAGAGCAGTAGCTAAATAGGTCATATTTCATCAACTTTCTGTGGCATGTTTGACATGTCTCTTCATCATCGGGCTTTGTACCTGAGTGTGGTAGGGGAGTCGCTGCTATAACCAGCTGCTTGTTGCACCTGTACGGCTATGGTGGAACTTGCAAGAGTCAGATCATGATCAAAGTCGAACTATGGTTTAGAATAGATCAATCTACAAGCTCTCTAAGTTGCGAATTTAAGATAAGGAACTTCATGATGATTTCTCATACTCCACAAAATATAAGCGAACATAAAACTACGAAATTTATACTGGTTTCTCCAGTGCCACGGCAAGAAAATTTAATTCTAGATCGGATTGATAAAAATATTACCCAAAAAATTATAGATTTAGATTTCTTTAGCATAAGAGTTTCAATCTGAACAAAAAAATACTCCCTCCATCCGATTTTTATTATCCTATTCCCTTTTTAGGATGATTTTGAGAAAATAACAATCTTGTGCCTTGACCTAAGGAGATTTGGGGATAATTTAATTGTGATGGAGGTGGTAGTAGCTATAAGTAAGGACAACTTTGGATTTCCACTCCATTTACTTCCTAAATTTAGAAAGGGACTGCATGTAGTTATACAGCGACCAAAGACATATGAGGCAATGAGGCCTATAAATCTATGATAGTAAACTGAAACTATATACACAGATTGGCATCCGTCAATAACATTGGCAAGTGAATGAACTTTCAAATACATAAAGAGCAGCTACTAAGACTAGAAAGAGCAATAGGGTATGTTAGAAGAAGTTCCTGTATCTATCAATTATAAGTATAGATGTGCACCTGAATCTGGGAACAATCAATGTGGCGCTCAATCTCATCAAGTGGAACCACGTCCTTGTACACATGTCGATAGATCTTCAAAAGTCTGTGGTCCTCGTGAGGAGCTACTGATAGACAGTACTGGCAGAGAGCTTTATCACAGTCTATACAGTACTTGTTCAACTCATTCCGGCGAGAAAAATGCTCAGAACATGGATCGAAGAATGTCCTCTTCAAAAACCTTTCAAGCCACTCTGGGTCTAGCTTCCTAGATCCACCCTAAAAAGTTTCGTGGAATGGAAACAACCAAAGAATCACATAAAAGAATAAGACGGCCAATATTGCTAGAGAGAGTTAGTCTAGAATCTAAATCACTATAGGGATACAGCTCTAGTTTAGCACAACTCAATACTAATGTGAGACTCTTTCTCAAAACAAATTATTGTATAAGACGGTCTCACGCCTCACAGTAAAACAGTGAGACCGTCTATTTACAATAATAATATTTTATAGAAAATTAGTTTCATTCATGGTAGATACGGCATTATTGGTAGGAATGATACGATCATTAAATGAAAATCTCACACTTTTTAGTTTGAGATCGTCTCAAAAGGAGACTTCTTGTTTCCTTAAAGTTACATTTCATGTCAGTGTAAGAATATCTATGGTCAGCCTCCTATATCTTTGTAACTTTTGAGAGGAAAAAAGGATGATGGGAACACAATATACTAGCATACTGGACTGTGCATAAGATTTCTCTGTAGGAAGATTCTGATTTCCAGCAATTTTATATACGTAATGCATGTTTAACAGGCCTTGCTGTGATATGCTATTAAATTTCTACAGCAGCAATTATAAGGAAAAAGTATTTAAGACAGAGATCGGAAGATCATTATTATCTTGTTAGAACTAAAAGGAAGAAAATCAACTCCCAGCTACAATTATAATAGGTTAAAGAAAGTGTTGTCATACTGAACAGAGAATGCAAGCAGGAAAATATCCACCTCAATCTGAAGTGCTCTAATCTTTAGGACAATGTATTTATAACAAATCCTTTTCTTTTTTTGGTTTCTGGTGTAAAAAAAACTCGTGTATATTACAGAATCAAGTATCCCTTTTTCCAAATATCAAGAGCAAAAAGACGCTAATAGTAATAGAGGAAGACATACAGCTTCAAGTTCAGAACCTAATTAGGAGACTGTTATATCGTAACTTGTTCTCCACTTTTTGTCCTAAGAGATAATAGCGTTTCAAGATAATTTATAAAGTACTCCGTCATTATAGGAAAATTTAAACGGTCAAATTTTCCATAAATAAAGACAACCTTGAGATGGAACTTGCATCAACATAAATGAATGTTAAGTGGATTAACATCCTTCGCTATGCTATCTCTCTCTTTCATGGATGACGGTGTTTCCCAACAGCAAAAAATCAGTCCATTCTAATGATCAACATTGCTTACCCATATGATGAACGTCCAGGTAAGAAGGATTGTTGGAATAGCACAATTGAGCAGTTAGTGTGCTCGACTACAACAATGAACAACCAAGATAGATCGCAAAACTACCTTCACTCTGGAGTAAACCAAGATAGACCTCTAGTAATGTTCACTTATAATTTGTGCAAGCAACAAAGAAAGGTAGGGAATTTAGAGAACCGATGAGAGAAAAAGTTTAAAAGGAGGCAGTATAATGGGTTAAAGTCAAAGACGGTTGAGGGTTGAGGGTTGACGGTTGACGGTTGACGGTTGATGGAACGTATAAAAAGGAAGTAAGGTACCACTATAAGAGCAATAGTTAAGAAAAGGAAATAAGTTCAACAAATTTCAATGAAGTAAGGTACTAATATCTAGTCTGGGGCTTCTAGAAATGACAGGGAAAAAGTACTCGTTCTATGAATCTTTTGAATAATACACCTAAGAAATCAAATTATGCCAATATTTTTCCCAGTAACACCACGTGTTGTTTCAAAATAATGCCGATCTATTGCCCACATAATGACATAAAGGGAAGATGAGTTATAGTGAGCATTAATCAAGATATCTAGATATCTGAAGACATATGAAGTGATGAGATTGATGCTAAGAACAATGAGTGATAAGTATTGTTAAGTCGAGATATTTCCAAGTTAGTCGAGGGATTTATGATTGGCTCAAGTCACGTGAATATGGTAACTTGGAAAGGAATCAAACAGAACGAGGGTTAGTGAACACTCTCCGGGACTGTTCAAAATGCTTCAGTATTATTCAGACGTGTTCAGGTGTTTACTTGGCGTCCAAGGCAGACGTCTTGGACGTCGAGACTTCTACCATAAGGAGTCATATCCTAGTTTGTTTAGAATTTACGAATAAGTACTATGAGTACACATTAGGTGTTATTTTATTCGAGATTAGCTTATTTAATTCTTCTTGTTGTAATACTTTCCTAAAATCTGTAGGAAAGTAAGAGTTTCCTAATTCTAGTTAGCTTGGTTGTCAAGTTATTATTTTATGGTAGGGATATAACTATATAAGGAACCGACATAGGCATGTTAGGGATGTTCCATATCACTACAAATAAGGGTCTTGTAATCGTTATTTACATATCTTACATTGAATAGAAGTTGAGTTTATGCTTAATTGCTTGCGAGCATCCCTTCTCTAAAGTCTAAACTTGCGAGTTTAGTAAGTCTATTCTTCCTTGCGAGGTTGAATTTCGAGTGTCTAGCTTAAGTCCTTGCAAGGGTGAGAGTTTTACACATATCTATCCTTATTTTCGTCCCAATTTAAATACAAAAACACATAAAAATTTACAATACTTAATGCCGCTGCAATTTTACTCAAAACACATTAAAACTTGACCTAGTGTTACATCAGAGATCTTATGAGCTTTTAAATACATGTGATGCACGTGAAATAACCGAACCTAGCAATGTCAGTATAATTGACAATATTCAGTGGTTTTTATTAAAGAATCCGACATGCGCAGACGTTTTGTTTTTATTTTTTACCCTTTATTTTTTACACTTATTTGGAGGAGTGGCACTCCGATCAATGTTGCTACTTAATGGATGAACAATGAGAAATAACAAAATCTATCAGTTTACTGTTTGACATGCTCCAACTACAGAGCACAGTAAGACACAAATCCAACCTTTAATAAGATCATATTCAACACCACAAGCACATGAAGTTAGAGTTCTTAACAACGACATAACTAAAAGTTTCGCAATTGTACAAAGAAAGAAATCAACTTAGCCATTGATGCATGAAAACGAAAAATATTAAATATACTCCATATAGGATAAGAGTATAAGACTGAAGTAAACTCTTATACTTCCCTAATTCCCATACCTCAATTGGCGTGTTAGAGGATGAAGAAGAGCTTTCCATAGTTTGGTAATAACCGTCGGAACTTCCTCGAGTAACACACTTCAGAAGGCAAAAGGAGGCAAGGAAGTTAATAAAATGGAGAACGTAAAATTAGAAGCCGCAGAAGGCAAATTGGAATTCATAAGCTTATATACACTATACAGCAGAAAGTAAAACATAATAAGCAATAAAAGCTGAGAGCTTGTAATTTGGTTTGAGCTAAGCAAAATATATTGATAAACATGACATAATTCAATTACGTTAGATGATATCCTGCAAGAAATTATCGCTTTATCGATGAAAACTTCTACAAAATGGGTCAACCAGCGAATACCAAAATATGTGTTAATGACGAATTTAATGAAGTCAGTTTTCCCGCGCGAAGAGAGCCAATCACTTAATTCAGGCGCGTTTGACTGTAGTGGTAAATAGATCATATACATCATATTTAGGATCTGAATCATCAAACCATTAGAAGAACTTTTTTAAGCAAACTGTAGAAAAGCATCACATATACCTCTCCCAAATCGATACGAGCACTTGAACCCAGGACATTAATTAGAGATAAAAAGAGGGGGTACATTAATTACGATAAAATATGAGGCACCCAAAAGAGATACGCTGAGGGTATTACAACACACCTAAAATGGGTCATTTAACCACAAAGAACAAACTCCTTCAGAAAATTACCAAATTATGATTTATTTTATGAATCCAGCAATGAGAGAAGTTATCGCACATTAAAAGGAATGTCGAATATAAGCAAGAAGCGCTTATTTTGTCAAAAGAATATCTTAAACTTATAAAGGACGAATCCCCTATATCTACCCTTTGTCACAGAAACAAAATATATAAAAATTTTCCTCGTTGAAGTTCAGAACACAACTGATATCTGTTTAACTTATGTGCCGTCTGATGGCTAAACAACATAAAATTCAGAAAAGATTCACAATTAAACATCAGAAGGTGTTGAACTCAATAAGTCATTGATGAGTGGTATCTGTTTCGGTCGAATCAACATATCCTTAAAAGAAAATTCTCATAACAAAACTATAATCAGTGAGTCAGTGACAATTAACTAGAATTGACTAATAAAAGCACATATCACAAGATTCACAACTCCATTTTGAGACTTACAGTGTGTGATGGAATTTTTTTAATTGACAAAGACCCTTGTAATAAGAACAGCAGGAGGCTTTTCCCCAAAGATTTTTTTTTTTTTAAATCCTTTTATGGGGAAAAGGAGTGGCCAAGGAGGGAGGTCTGTTGAACCAATTAGGAACATATTAATCTTATGAGGAATACAAAAGGATTTCCTTTCATGGCGATTATAGAAATGAATCACTTCTATATGTGTCCTAAGAATTTCAGACTAAGCAAACTTGCAAAAAAATCATCCAAAATCCACCTCGATTGATGTTCAATTGGCAGACTACCCATTTATGTAAACTAGCTAATTTAAATGCACACAGGCGCCGTGATACACAGACCAAAAAATTATGGAGCAAAATGTTACCATTAAGTATTACTTTCTTCCATTCACTGGAATCATACCATTTGGATAAAATACTCCTCGCATATATTTGATTAATGGTATGATTGAATAGGAGGATGTAATTAAGGATATCACACACAAAGTACCTAGGATTATATCATTCTTATTTATTAATGAACAGATACCTATTCAAGGCTATGTCCATAGATAAGGTCGCCAATCCCATTGCCATGTCTATAAAAGAACCTTCTCCTTTTTTTCTACCAAACTTAATCATACGTCTGTCCCTGAGCCCTATGATTTTCACGTTTAAATCTAGGATGTCGGTTACTGCAACCTTGGGATGCAAACTTTCTTTTCTATAACTGAAAAAAATAGTTGCTTTCAAACTAATCTTGTTTAATTTATCATTCAATTTATACGGAATTTAAATAATTTTCACTTTATAAAGGTTTTTTCTCCCAATTCGTCCCCTTCTGTTTATGAGTTATGAAGTACGAGTATAACTTTAACAAAATTATTATTTCATCATGGCTACCATATTAAAATATCATAAAAACACAGAAATCTGACATAAACGACAAAAGAATTAAGACAACGGGGAAAATTCTTAAATAAAATTAATAGTAATAATAATAACAATGACCTGTTGTAGTTTGCTCCCCCATAGTCCCATGTCTTTTCATCTGCCAATTTTCTTCGTTTTACTTCATATAGTAAATCCAGCCTCCGGCAACTATGTAGTTCTGGAAAATGAAATGAATGGTTAAAACTTCATAGTTCATCCAAGAAAAGAGAGCATTAATGACGGGTTTTTCTGGTAACAACGTAAAGCATATACAAGCCATGAAGAATCAAGATTTGTGATCAGGGTGATTCAAGGTTCCACATTTGTGAGTAAGTAGTGATTTGAAACCAATTAGACTGTATTAAGAGTGAGTGCCTAAACTACAGAAGACAGGAAGAATGTTCAAGAAACAGAAAATTCCCAAGAGCAAAGTTAAATTATACTAAAATGAAAATATTTAAGCTGATGAAGTTTATCGCATCAAGTGGTAGTCTTTCTTCTCATCCCGTATACTTGAAATATTTGCACATAAAAAATTAAACACCACCACAGATCTTGTCAAAAACTCGTCTTGAGTAATTGTTCAAAAATGTACAATCCCACTGCAATTTATTAACAAAAACCAAAAAGGTAAAGGCAAATTCTCATTTGTGACGGACGTATCCGTCACAAATGGGAAGACGGGTACCAAATTGTGAGACAAAATGCCCAAATAGAGGAGAGAGGAAAGCAAGTGGGGGTGTCCCCACCTTGTCCCCCTATTTGTTTTGTGAGTGGCATTACCCGTCTTCGGATCCGACCCGTCACAAGGGAGACGCTTTGAAAGGTAAAAGGAACTGGAATAATCACATCACAATAAAAATCAGACTAAACTCATGAATTTAGTAACAAAACCAAAAAGGCAAAAAGAACGGAATATCAAAGCCTAAAAGTAGATATCTTTGCAGCAGATGTACCAGAAAAACAACAGTTGATCAGACTTAATACAAAGTGACCACTCACAGGAATCTCTTACAAAGAATCTTTACCTTTACATGGGAGATGCATCTGAAATAAATATTTGGCATCATACTCAGATCTTTGAACTGGCGAATAAGATAAAAATAATTCAAGTCTTAATTATAAGTTTCTGCAGTTCACACAAATTGTATGGCGTTTCAGAAGTAAAGACAGTAGCCTCAAATAACGAATTCAGATTTCACCTTCTTCCATCTCGAGTTATTCCCTTGTTGCTGAGCTATTCACCAAATGACTGCCATATTTGATTGTGACATTGTGTGAATGCAGATATATGATACTACGCATTTTCTTTTCAATCTAGCAATAGACGCATGTACATGTTAGCTGCTCTCAATATTCCTTTCTTACTGACGGTAAAAATAAAATAAATGTAACCTATAAATGTCATAGAAGGAATGAAACGAAAATCTTTATTGTCATAGTAGGCTTCAAAAAAGCTGCCACACTCATCGATCACCAGTATTACACAAGGACAACCCATTTAGATTGTAGAGATATACGACTCAAAAACTTACATCATCAGGAATTTGGATAACGAATAAAGTAATCTCTTCGTCCCATTAATTTGTTTACATTTTTATTCTTTGTGAGGAGTATTTTAATCAAAGGTAAACAAATGATTGGGACAGGCAGAGTAAAAAGTACTAAGTAGAACAAAAATCGTCATGCGTGTTACTTTGTTAGAATATCCTCCTCGTGACATGGGATGAAATGCCAAATCCATGTGAACTGTTAGAAGATAGGTGACAAAATAGTGCCAGAGAACAGAGATATATTGGTCCGGACTTCAGATATCCACACGATTAGAAAAATTCTCGCTTCCCCCACAAGATGTTGCTTGATAATGATGTAAAACTGACTGCAGTGAAGCACAGCTGAGATGAAAACACATACTCCATGGAATATATACTTAACAATCTGAAGTTGGTTGAAAAATGCTATTACACAGTAATCCCAGAAGCTCGGTTTAACTTATTTCCATTAAAAGAACTCAATATCACTGAATTCGGTTTCTTCAAATTCTAAGCTGTGTGTAGCAAATCAAATTGTTTTCCCCATTCAAATAGCCAATGTATTCATTATATAGAAAGTACCCCATTGTGTTGAATACGTTTTTCCTTTTTGTTTGAGCCTCTTATCCACCTCCATAAAGCACATGACAGTTTGTTGCTGTCATAAATCAAAACTCAGTGTACCATTCGAATAACTTGATGTCACTGAAATAGGTATAAAATGGGGTCGGAATGAACGGTTTGCTATGCTATCAACCATGTTCACGGTACATATTCAAGCAATCCTAAGGTCTCTCAATTAGCAGTTTCCGGACAATTTATTTCAATTCACTGTTTCCAGGTAGAACTATTATCCAAAACCCTAAGAAACACATAGAACCAACATCACCCCAGTACCTAAACTGCCGTAAATGGCGAAGATAAGGGGGAGTGAATGTACACAGCCATGCCCTTGTAATAGATTCTATTTTAAGATGACAAACAATAGAAATTGCATCCAAAATTGCATCAATTGCAAGGGCAAAGCTCGAGTATGTCTCCTTAACCCATAATTCTCCTACCCAACCATGCAATGCTAATATAAACAAGATTTAAGTGAACAAAATACACCAAACAAAATATGGTGCACAAAAAAGATGGCATCAAAATTCAATTAAATTTCAAACCTATGAGCACTTGTGTTTAAAATTTCAATTAGAAAAGATGGCATTAAAATTCAAAATTCAATTAAATTTCAAGAATTCAACAAAAAGTCGAACTTCCTCCATTTCAATCATTTGTTCTACCTTAATCAAAGGTGTTGAACTCTGTTAGAGGGTGTTTGGTTGGGAGATTTGGAATGGAGTTGAATGAATTCTACTCATTCTAGTGTTTGGTTTGGCCATTTTGGAAACCCCTTGGAATCTCATACCGAACCCCTCCCCCATGGATTCAAACTCCATTCATTTATGCTTATCTCTCTAATGAACCAAACATGTTTTGAAAGGTATGGAATTAAAACTCCATACTTCTATGGTTTCTCATCCCAATCCATTTCATTCCTAAGCAGTGAACCAAACGACCCCTTAGAATGCAACAGTGTTAAAGGTCGCGGGTGGTATATAGCAGTAAACGTACAATTAAGAAATAAATAATGAATACGGAAGGATTATTTAGTTTGGTGACTAAAATAGAAAGAGAACCTACCATCAGTCCATCGCATTGTCAGTGTCTTCCATTATATCCTTCTGGCACATATAAATGTGAGAGACAAATACGATGATGGATCACATAACTGACAGGACTATAAACATATAAAGTAAACATCAGCATTTGTGAATTGTGATTATATATATATATATATATATATATATATATATATATATATATAGAGAGAGAGAGAGTCCGGTTCCCGTGAGTTTGGTTCTTATGGTGGGTCTGTGTTCACAAATCTAGACCATTACATCAAGAACAACTCAGCTGCTCAGATCACGCCGCGTGTCAGATTAAAAAAAAAAATACAAAAAGGCACATAATTAAACGCCGTCAGTCATTCACAAAATATTCCTTTTTCTCTCTAACATCTCTCTTCACATCCACAGGACATAAACTCATAAAATTACAGCTACAAAAATTACGAAATTTACTGATCAAATCATACGATTACCAAAAATCAAGCTTCAACAGGTAAAAATTTTAGTTTTACTGAATGAATTAAATTTTATGAATGAAATTAATGATTAACCATTATTTTGTTTTATTGGATTCGCTAATTTAACTGTTCTTAGGTATAAAACATGGATAACGAAAGGAATAACAATGCTAGAGAAGAAATCAACTCCATAGTACAGATGGACATAGGTATTTCGTTGTGTTGAATCTCTGCGTTTTTTAATTC
>VHZZ01013303.1:8511-19262 GCA_009801015.1 Silene noctiflora | reverse complement strand
TCATTAATCACTAATTGCTGAACTTGTATTAAAATGAATTCACATTGATATTTTAATAAATTAACATTTTATTGACATTTAAGTAAAATTGAGGATAGGAGAGAGGGTAATTAAATGTTAAAGAAAACGTGGTAGGGACCATACTCTGGCAAATTTGAGAATTGCATCAGCCAATCAGAAACCTTTAAATGACCTGGCTTTTATACTATTTAGATATTCCTCTTTGCCACTTCTGCCGCAAGATTGAACAATTACTAACATTGACCGACTTGGTGCCACCTGAAAACTGGAAATTGACCGTCTGATTCAACATGAATTGCGGAATGTAAAGCTAATGCAATTATACAATTCAGCTGAGAATATGTAATTGTTTCGAGTGTGCAGACTATATTATCCGCTTTGCAAAAAAAAAAAAAAGGGAGAATAACAAGACATTAAAAAAAAAAAAAAAAAAATACTCCATAGTAATCATAAAATATCCGAAACTTTCAAAACAACTTTTTTTCTACAAAAGCTTAATCGTGATTCAGCAAACAACAATAAAAAGAGATTTATGAAAAAAATCGGTCAAATGAATCCATTTATCATTACTGTGACGGTGTGAATCCATCAACCACCCGTTTTGCATTCTGCACATTCATAATTATACAACTCCCACCAGAGCTTATGCTAATAAGCTAAGTCTAACTCATGTATTTCCGATGGAATTGCAAAGAATGGTGAAGACAATATGGAAACTTCAGAGTTCCGAGATGCACTTGCCAGCGATGAAATCGATAGCCTTGGCAATGGTCTCATCAAGAGCAGCTGTGACTGCAGTCAAATTTTGCAAGAACTCCTCAGCAGTCGGCTTATCGCCATCAACGATATCTGTCACTGCTTTGATAAATATAACGGGGACTTTCAGCAGGTCCGCCACATAGGCAACAGCAGCACCCTGAAATTAACAAAAAAACAGCCATTGGCCTATAGCTTTGTGTATAAAGGTTACTAGAAAGTAGGACTTTCTTTTTGGTGCCAACTAGAAACTACGACTTGAACCACAGTAATTCGATGCCTCGTAGGTTCAAAACACTAAACTTTTTATTAAGGAACTAGGAAGGTGAGCTACCAAAATGACCATACAATTCTTACAAACGCCGTAAGCTTGTTTGGAAGAGAGGTAATTGTTAGTAGAGGCTAAAACAAAGGAAACGGGTGTTGGATGTACTTTCTAACAGAAGCCCTTCACGGATGGAAAAAAGATAGAATAACTCAAGTCAACCGACAACTAACAACACCTACAATTAATTGTCAATATGAAATGGGTTATGTGAACAGAGACCAACAGAGGTGAGTGGCAGTCATTGTTACTGTCATGAAAAGGAATACAAGTGACAGTTACTAGGCCTGTCATGAAATGGCATTAAGTGACAGTTACCATGACTGTCATGAAAAGGCACATATTTGACAATTACTGTAACTGTCATGACTCATAACTCATGAGGATCATAACAACCATCTCCCTCCAATAAATAAATATTCTGCAGATACGTATGATTTCCTTGAAGGCTATCAGAAGAAGGGTATCTAACATCAGATAGTTGTGCAAACACTCTATACATATGGGGCTCTAGTGCTCTACCATTGGCACATCTACATATGGAGTGATTATAGTGATGAGATTCTTGTCGTGACTTGAAGCCTTTATTTTATGTATTCTATTTACGTAGTTTAAATACTTTAGTGTGTATGATTTCTAGCAATGGGAGACGGAAAGAGAAAGGGAAAAAGAGGGAGTGATAATTAACCCATTAAGAAGGTAATAGTTACCCACCCCTCCAGGGTAATGCCACCATCAGTTCCACACTTCCGTTCTATATTTACTTGACCTTTATTACTCTTGTAAGCATTACCAGCATTCCAAGCGAAACCCAAAATATCAAGCATAAATTGACTAGAACATCACACACTTTAGTTTTAGCAACAGGTCAAGGTTTCAAAAATATTTTACCTCCATATCCTTTATCGTAGCTTCATTTGCTATGATAGATGCTTCGTCGTGTGGGGACATGTCCAAAGAATCACCAGTGGACAATCTCCCTATCTGAAATAACAAGACTACGATTATTGATGGCACTTCAATAGACCCAAGCTACAAAAAGGACAGCAAGCATGCAACAGTAACACAGAAGCAGCTTCCTGAAGATTAACTGATAATCTATGACCAGACTTCAGCTGATGAACCATTAAATATCATACTGCACATACATATGAATCATATGATATGACTTAATCTCAACACCTTGAGAGAATTCTGGTTCATGACTTCACAATTATGTATAGCTATTTTAGTTCTGAACTAGGAGTAGCATTTAATTGGTTGCCCATTTGAAGTTAAACAAGTTAGTCACTTGCAACAGGAACAGCGAATGAAAATACAATAAATTTTCAAGCCAGTGCCCCTTTAGCAATACCAATTAGGTACAATAGTACATTAATTATGGTGAATCATTCATCAACCTCCCTTTTAGATTTTCTGTTTCAAATTCAGCCTCTCAAGCGAAAAAAAACTGAAAAGGGGAGGATAACAAGTTAATACTAAATCAAGTTGTTAACATCTTAGAACCATCACAACCATCAGCATGAATGTACTCCTAACGATCATTACCTTCAAATTTAGTTCCTGTGTGATGTTGCATGTAGAGCATGCCGGTCGTAATCCAACCCCATATAAATCAAAAACCTGCAACAAACGGACCACACAAAATTTCTTAAGAAAAAAAAAACACAATCTCTCAGAAACATGAAACAAACAAACTAAACCATCCGTATGGAATTAATATCCCTGCTAAAATCTATAACTTTACCTACCAAAAAAACACAATATGAACAGGCTAGTTCTAATTTAAGCAGATATCCAACTGATTGTATCATTACCAACTCATGCCAAGAAGTGAAACCGATGAAGAAAATTCATGGATGCTCACCGCATAATCAAAGACAGTTAAGAATCATCGACGTGCTGAAATTTTAAAAATGGCCAAGCCTTCTCATTTCGTTTGCAAAATCACATTCATGAAAGCCTTAACTCTCTAAAGCATACAATTCAGAGGCATGACTAGCCTCTATGAGAACATAATCACGGTCTTAGTTTTCCATGCTTCAAGAAAGCACCCACAGGAACTGAGAACACCAAAATTGATCATCGTATAATGCAGCACAGCATTGAGCTTCAGAAGCAGTAATTAATGAACGAAAAACGAAAACTGATACATGAGCAAGAATTTCTAAGCAATGGTTACAAACAACAAATAAATGTCATAAACAATTATGTCCTAGCACGAAGAAATGCAGCTGCATATCAAAAACAAGCAACAAGAGCCAAAATACATGTCATCCTAAGAAAAGCCCCACTGTAGTGCAAGAGGATGCCACCAACTGAAAAAGTAACCATAATTTAAAAGTGAGAAAGTGAGATACTTACAGGTATTGGTATTCTCCTGTCATGGAATGCAACCTCAGATGCCAGGAAGACATCCCCGATAGCTGCCCCTTTTGCCTGAAAGGAGTTAAGGGTCAGATATCAGTTAATTTCCTTCTCTTTTGACCCCTTTCTACTAATATGTCAGTGAGGCAGTAAAATAAGGCACCAATACGGAGGAAGACGGTGGAACCTTCAACTATAACCCAAGAAAAGATGATAATTCGTCAAAACACATAATTCTATATCGTGTAAAAAATTCTCCACATCAACAGATATTGCAGAACCATCATTAGGAGCAGCCAATCAAATACCAGTAGAGAAGGAAATAATGAATTCATCGAAAAAACTGACAAGGTAGGAAAAAAATTAATGGAAGACGCATAAGATAGAGAAATAAGTATATTTAATTGTCGATGTACCTTAAAGCCACCAGCAGTGCCCGCATTTATGATGAGATCAGGCTGCAATGCCAGAACAGATGCATAAGTCACGAGGGATGCAGAGATCGTGCCAACACTATCAACTCCTGGAAAATTATCAGTTCACGAGACAAAAGTTAGGCCTTCTTAGTACCCAAAAAACAAGATGCATAGGTGTCAAATCATAAAATGTAAACACTAAACAGTAAACTATTTTGGTCCTAAAATTCTAATTTTCTTTTCATACCACCAAAGGGAAAATGATGGGAAGGTCAAAAAGGGGCGGCAGTGGTAGCAGGATTTAAGGACAAAAGGGTGGGGGGGAGAGATACTATTCCCATTTTCGGGTAAAGCATTATACCCTAATGAGGTGGATATGTGGAAAACCTTTATCCCCTAGCCCCTCTTTATTTGGTATGTAACACTCTATTCACCTCATTCCATCTTGTCTCCATCACCGCTAATACCTCCTTTATGGATGTAACCCTTTAATTTTTCCTCCATTAATTTTCAGTCCGGTGTGTCCCTTTGTTTTTCCCTCCATTACTTCTAATCTAAGAAACCTTGAGAAAGTAAAGCCAATCCCCTCCACCCCCAACCTAAGTTTAGAGTTGAGCTACAACTCTTGGTTCCCTAAGAGACTCCGCTGCATACTAAAGCTATAAAAAGGTCAAGGCACAACATGAATTATATAGAATGACAATAAAAATCTCACAAGTCTTCTTACCCAGTACTGGATCTTTGCCAGGTTGCACGATGTTTAGGTGCAAATTCTTGTACACCCCATGATATCTCACCCAGGGAACACCTTTTGGATACCTACAAATTCTCAAATTTTCAGTCAATACTACTTTTACTTCATAAATCTCGCGGAAGAACATGTTTCCAGTAATCCAGCAGATGCACTGATTGAGAATCATTTAAGAAAAGAAAGACTGGCAGATGACGTAAGGTAGATAGTATATGTGCTTGTTGCTCCTTAATGACTTCAAGCATTCTCTACAATGTAATGACATTCAAACTAATCCTTAAATTTCAGGAAACTGAAAACGCTCAAGACGGATCAATTATAATTTATAAGTATAGAACCCCAAATTATCATTGGTCACCAGTCACTAGTAAGTACTCCCTCCATCCTAGTCATTTGTTTACCTTTTACTCCCTACGTCCCAATCATTTGTTTACCTTGATTAAAATACCCCTCACAAAGTATATATAAGGTAAAGAAATGGCTGTCATGAAGGGAGTAAATTCTTTGTGAGGAGTATTTTTCAAAGGTAAAAAAATAAGTGGGGGCATAAGGAGTAACTAACATACTGACATGAATCTCCTAAGAATACACACAGCATTAACCAAGCGTACTATATCCATATTTCCACCAGTTCCAGCTCTCTTAAATAACACACGTCCAAATTACAGAAGAAAAAATAAAAAGAATACATAACTCTGTAACAATTCCATCGTTTTTAAGGATTGTCGAGACAGTAGCTCATTTAATTAGTTTGATGGTCAGAAAAGCTAAATAATTAACCAAGTTTTTCTTTTTTTTTATAATAATAAAACTCTTAACTACCAAACAAACTACTTTAAAGTCGATTCTCACATAAAATTACTCTTCAGATCGTCTTTTCCAAAATCCACTACTTTCGAGTGAGCAAAACCACTACAGATTCAGCAATTTTGAAGTTCTTAAAGCCTCACATAAACTATGGAACCGCCTTTTTCTAAGTCCACTACTTTGAGTGAGCAAAAACATTACAGATTCAGCAATTTTTGATAAGTTCTTAAAGCCTTACATAAACTAATCATCAAATCCTCTTTCTAAAGTTTCTAAAGCTAATAAAATCAATTAATCTCATACTCACATTTAAACAATATTTCATACTAAATTCACAACTTCAACGACAATTCAAACGCCGAAACAATTGAAAAGCGAACAAACATCAATTCAATTCAAATCAAATCATAAATTATAGAGCGAAGAAAGAACTAACGAAGAATCGACGGCTTCGGTGAGCTGAAATCTGTTGACAAGAGGTAACGCTTCGGTATGCATAGCTGAAATCAATTTCGCCATAATCAAATCATCAGTAAAAACTCAAATCAGACAATTAAACTACAATCATGAGCAATAAAATCGAAATCATATGATTACTGATAAAACAAAATACCGATAAAGATAAGAATGGTGGAGATAGGTTTGGATTGAACATCTTCCGAAGGTGCGTCAGGTTGAGTTTCCGGTGGCGCCATTGATGTAGCGCCGAGCTTTCTATCTCCTTGATTTTTAGTTGAATGAGAGAGAGTAGTATAGTGCGTAAAATTGGGAGGGAGTCGTCAAACCAATCAAAATCCAATACCTATTTTTTCGACACCTTTCCACCATGCTACGAAATTTTGGACCGTCCTCCTCATGCCTAAAGTCAATCAACCAAGTCGAGTATATTATAAAATTTTTGTGGTAAGGAAGACGGTTTTTTCGGACAAAAAATTTTCCACTATGTTTATTGTTTGCGAGGTTATCGACGTCTCTCCATTTCTTTACGTTTCTTTTACTTTCGTACAATAATACTATGTATATATTGCACGGATCTAAACTAATTTTAATTAATTCCATAATAAACCCAAATATATATCCACCTGTTAAAGCCTAACCAGTTGGAAGTAGGGATGACAATGGATATGATCTGGTTAGGATCCTATAAGATTCAGATCTAGACCATATCTACAGGATTTGAAATTCTCATATCCATATCTGATCCCGCGGGATCTGAACTGGATCAGGATCTATCCATATCCATTTAATAATAAAAGAAAACTCCCTCTTAAAATATGAAAGTATTAATTTTTGAATTTATTGCGACGTAATATAATATTTTTCTCTATTAGATACAAATAATAAAGCTAAAATTTTAAAAACATAAAAATAAGGTCTTATGAAATTACTATAACACTAAAAAAATATTTTTTTTAACCGAAAAATGTTAATCAGAAAAAATTATGGTTTCATTTATGAAAAGATATTAAGAAAAAAAACAAAGCATAGAGTTTTTTATTTGTTTAACTTAACTTATTGTCTAAGAAAATGAAATAAAAATAGATCTAAGGGTAGGATCTATCTAGATCTCGACCAAACGATCCATATCCATATCCTTATCCACTGGATCTAAAATATTGCGATCCATATCCTATTCGTAGGATTTGGGCATCATCTGGATTCCATTGTCATTCCTAGTTGGAAAGGCTACCTATCCAACTGGTTAAAGACTTGTTTTCCCCGTCCTATTATCACAAAACCCCTTCTTTTCACTTACCCCAGTACACTTCATCATATAACCCCACCCTTTCACTTACCCATTTACCATAACTGTCATTATCCAAACTCCATCATCTTCTTCTCTTACACGGCATCATCTCCTTCATCATCCTTCTCTTATACGCCATTAACCTAACTGTCATACCTTATTCTCCTTTATATATGTAACCGAAGCACTCCTTTGAATTATGACAACCTTACAAGTAATTTCCTTATTTTTTCTATTTAATTGTAAAGTTTTGAACTTTTGTTAATGTTAATTTGTGTTATAGATTTTTTATTATTCATTTAATAATGCTTATCTTGTGGGTGATGTTGATTTACCTAAGTTAGCTAAACTTATTGAGGAGTTAAGGCAGCCTGTGGTGGTACATGTTCCTCAAAAAATGGTCCCTAAAAGAAAGATAGAAGTGAAGAATTTGGGACGTAAGACTTTTAAAAAGGAGGGACCACCAAATACCACTCGAAAAAATCCCCTTCTCTGTGAAACCCTAAAATATTCTTCAACTAAAAGCCCTCAAGTTGATAGAGCCCCTTTAATCAGCCATTAGAAACATCTCACAAAACTCCTCCCTCTAAAAAAAACCAACAGTTACTCCTGCACCCTTAAGAACATCACCAAGGTTATTCACCTTGAAAACAAATGTTGATGTTGTTAATAAGGGCTTTTATGATTTTAATGACATAACCCTAGTTGATGTAACTTGGAAACTCGGTGGCAAAATCTCTTGTCTTTCCCCGTTTATCTGTTTTATGAAGTAAAAGATCGGTGTTACAAGTAGGTGGTTTATTTGATGCCTTCAAATTGCCTAACACACCTATTAGGGAGATGCATCTCGATAATCTCAAAGAATATCAAAGGGGCTACAGCAATCCAGTCCTCCTCTTCCTCATGGCAAATATCAGGAAGAAATTGAAGGAACTCTTGTATGTAAGGTTGCCACGTGAATTGTGTTTCCGTCAATTTATCAAACATATCCCTATATGTCACATGACCAAGCCTATGGTCCTTATACCTACGATACACCCTCAACCATTTACACCCTAACAGATCATTCCCCGCTACCATTTGGGAGCCGATAGGGTACTCTTCTCCCTCGTTTTCTATGAAAAAGTGATCTAATTTGGGGACGGCCTACAACAATACGTTCCCAAGCCCATAATTGAAGGAGAACAATTGACCCGGATATTTCACTCTTTCCCCTCTTATTTGCACCACACAAGTTTCTATATAAGCAAGAAAGTGCCGCAGAACCCCAGCTATACTCATCAATTTCATTCAAATTAGACAACAACGGCAAGAAAAGAATACAAACCTCATTACCGCTCTTATCCGGAAAAATTACGGTCCCGATCAAATAGAGTATATAGGCACGAATATGCTTATGGAGCCTATCTTCATCCGCCTCTTGTGGTAAATTTGAGAAGTTACCACTTAACCATGTCAACTTCAATCCATACCCTTTTAGCTCGGTGGATGATGGCCTAAGTCCCAATAGTTCCTCACACAAAGCGGGCCAATAGTGATCACTTCTCCCGGTAATCGCCTTACCACCTAACTGTAAACCAAACAACATGTTCACATCTTGTAAAGTGATTGTGGCTTCACCAAAGGAAAATGAAACGGGTGGGTCTCCTCCCTCCACCTCTCAACCAAAGTCGTAATCAAATCCGGATCAACATAGAAAAAACAAAACCTATGAACTCCGTAAAACTGAGTATCCTTGATGAAAGCACGAACCCTAGGATGAACATAAAACTCATCTTTCGCTTTCAAGTATACCCTACATCTCAACGGACCATTATCCTACATCAATATGCATATTAATTAGATTAAATTATCAAGGAATTAAGGGTCATCGATGTCCATTTTTATTAAAAGTATTGACCACCCCATTTCATATAGATTCACTTCGGTGGTTCGCTTGTAATGTAAGAAGTTCGGGGTTAAGTGGACTCGGATCCATGAGACATGCAATACAAATAAAGCTAATTAATAAATAAACAAGCAACATATAAATAATAAATAAATAAGCAAAATATAAAAAAAAAAACATAAATGTACCCGGAAGAACCACCAATTTCACGATTTTTAAGAGGACATCCATGCTTGTTATGTCCTTTACTATGACATAAGGAACATGTATTTTTTGTTTTCGTTTACCCCTCGTCCATATCATTGCGAATCCTTTTGGACTTAGGACGACCATGTCCCCTCTTCAATGACATATCTGGTAATACATGCTCTCCAACTCAATTAGGCCAATAACGTTCATCATGAACCGGATGAAAGTTTGCTTGTAAGAACTCAAATATTCCCCACAAGTGAAATATGGGTCAATAATTGGTCTGTGGTTAGATTGTAAGTTCTACAAACTGCAGCTAGGGGTGGGCACAATCCGGTCCGGACCAGAAAAATGGACCGGTCCGGACCGGAACTGGAATTAAAAAATCCGGTCCGGTCTCCGGTCCACCATTTTATTAGATTCCGGTTTCCGGTCCGGACCGGATTGGACCGAAAAGACCGGATTTTAGGTTTTTTTTTTATTTTTTTCCTCGAAAATATATTTTATTCCGGTCCAACCGGTCCGATCCGGTCCAATGGACCGGAATTTCTGGACCGGAATTTGAAAAAGTGGGCATATTATGTCAAATTCCGGTCCAACCGGAATTTTTCGGGTCCGGTCCCGGTCCATAATTTTTGCGGATTCCGGTCCCGGTCCAATCCGGTTCCGGTCCGGTCCGATCCGGTTTTGGACCGGCGCCCACCCCTAACTGCAGCAACATGAGAACATGGAAAATGGTATATCTGAAACTTGTTGCAAGTACAAGTTCTTTTAGCCAAGTTAACGGTTTGTCTATGTTCACCCTTTCCTGCGTCCCTTTGACCTCTCCCAATTTTTACTTGATAAACACCGGTTTCTGAATTATAACACTCAACCTTATGATGTGTTGCTTTTTCAAAATTGTTTTCAACATGCTTGGTGAAAACGGGGGAAATCTTCAAACCCTCAATGATTCTGGACTTTGCAAATTCTCGTCTTTGGACAAAGTAAGAATTTACTCTATAAAATGTGACTTTGACAAGAGCGATGATTGGTAAGAAACGAGCCCCCTTTAACATATTATTAAACACCTCGGCCAAATTAGTTGTCTTGATTTCATATCAAAGTTCACCAACATGACACGTGAACCACTTTGACAAAGGTAATTTATCTAAGTCTGCCCTTACTTGTATACTAAGTTCATTGATCTTTGTCAAACCATTATCTATAAAATCTAATTATAAGGGTACCTAAAATAATGTGACATGACGAATTTTAATATGACGTGGCATCATTAAATGTGACGTGGTATATTTTTATTGTGACATGGCAAATTAATGTGACATGGAAAACCAATTTATTATTACATGACATTAATTTAATTTATTTATTTATAAATTAACTTAATTGACTTATTTATAATATTAAAGGATATTATCATTATTCTTAAATTAATTTTGTATATTAAATACATTGTTTTCCAAAATTTATTTAACCCTTACAAA
>VHZZ01013301.1:27115-38276 GCA_009801015.1 Silene noctiflora | reverse complement strand
AAACACAAATAATAATTGATACTACTATAGTATTATTTTCGGTTTATTTGTGATGATGATGAACAAAATAAAACTCTAGATCTTTATCTTATTTTTTAGAGAGAATGAAAAGAGTTTTTGACATGCAAAAAGCTAATTGTATAAGAATGAAAAATAATAAGAGAAAACTATTCTCTTATTTTCTCTAAGGGAGCCGGCCAAAAGAAGGGCAAGAGGCACCCAGTTCTTTTTCTTATTTTGCCTTCTCAAGACATAGGCATGCAAGGTCTATTACCTCAAATCATGATTGTGTTTTATGAGTAAAATAAAAGAATTAAACTCATCAATATTCACCTCACATGCACCGTTTTTTAGCCCCTTTATTTTACCCATTTTACAAGTTCATTTTACCTTATTAAGTGTAAAATGTGTCATGTGTAATGTGTGAAATAATTAAGTCCATATGTCACATATTTTATCTAATAAAATAAATACATGTTTATCAAATAAATCATGTATAATAAATTTACTAGTAATTCACAATTACACGTAAATATTATGGGTCATATAAATACAATTTACAACGTTTCGTAATCGTATTAAATCATTCATTCTTAATTAAATTGTTTCGTAAACAATAGAATTGATTTAGTAATAAAACACTTTATTCACTAAAAAATAATCTTATTCAATCACATTACAATAAGATACTTATTCTCAAATTGTTCATCTTTTAAGGTATTGATTAATCCGTATCATTATACAATTAATCAATTTACCTATAGAGGGAATTGTCCTATAGGTGTGACCTAAAGGAAGAAACCGATCACCACCGTCAAACGACAGTAATGTCAAACTCTAGATAGCCAATCATTACTGATAAATGATGATCCGTTGACTTTTATAGAAGAATCATCCCTTGTGTATTCTTATATTGAGATTATAATAATGATATTTAAATCATCGTCGTGATCGCACTATTGTTGAGGACACTTACTCGAACACAACCGGCCTAGCTACACTGACATTTGACAAAAATTGGAAATCTCACTCAACCGGCCGGTGTAGGCCCACCGGCAGGTGCACAGGGCAAATGTCTGAAAATCAAGCATTCTGGATTGCTCCCAGCCGGCCTGTGGACCGGCTATCGGCCCACCGGCTGACACACTAGCCAACCAAATTTTTATCAAGTCTACAGTGCCTTCCTATGCGGCAAAGGCCAACCAGCCGCCAGTTCACTGGCTAGGAGAACACCTACAGGTCATAAAATGCAAGGTTCTGGAGTTCTCCCAGCCATCCAGTGGACCGGCAGCCGGCTCACCGGCTGGGACACACCCAACTCATATTTTCACCAATTTGAAGTAGAAGGTTCCCAGCCGGTCCAGGGCACCGGCTACCAGCCTACCGGCTGGGGACCCCTATACACGGTTTTTAGCCAAATTTCATACAACATGTTTTCCAACTGGATTTCTAGCATGCTCATGAGACGTAAAACATGTATAACACGTAAAAACAACATGTACGACAACCCAACATTCATTATTCTTCAATTTCATAAGAATTCCATCACCAATTAATGAATTTGTACACAACAACAATAAACATGAGAAAGATGGCATTTTTATCATACTCAACATGAAATTAACCCAAATTTCCATAATCCACATAAGAAGAACATCATGCATCATGAACAATGTGACATATGTAACCAAGTATATAAATTAACCAACTTTAACATGTAAACAACTCATTTAATGCAATCAAACATAAAAATTCAAGAATAATGTTAAGTAACCTATCACCGTTACCTTTTGCTACCTTAGCTTTCAAGAGGGTCCTCAATAATATGGCTAGCTTCCTCTGGGTCTTCCAAATCTTCACCTAAATACAAAATAAGATGTGTTATTTGAAGAGTTCACCCTCATGCGAAAATAGGGTTTCAAAAATGGGTCAAGGGGGAGAAAGATGGTTCCTTTCTTACTTACAAAGAAGGATAATGAGAAGAGAAGAAGAACGGCGCGAAAATCGCTTGAATTGGCTAAGAAATGAAGAAGTTGTGGGAGTTTGAAGGTTGAAGGTGAGGGGAGTAACAATGGTGTGTTTCTTGTAATGGTGTTTGATGAGAAAAAAAAAAGATGAGAAAAAGGTTTTTAGATGGTTTAAGTGGAAAAATGAGTTGACATATGGGTCTAAATCAAACCTTGGCCCATAACAACCCAAAATGAGTCGGGATGACATAAAATACATCTTAAGACTACTATACACTCGGGATGGACAGTTATATTATATTTATAAATATTACACTCAAATATATATTTGTACCCAAAAATAAGATTTAAATATAATTTACTTTAATTAAATTGTTAAATTACTTTTAGGACAAAAAATGAAAATTGCGGGTGTTACAAAATATTTATTAGTTCTCACCGGATCTTAACTATATATATATATATATATATATATATATATATTTATATATATATATTTATATATATATATAGAGAGAGAGAGAGAGAGAGAGAGAGAGAAATAGAGAGACGGGAGAGAGAGAGAGAGAGAGAGAGAGAGAGAGAAAGAGAGAGAGAGAGAGAGATATGATCTTTTAAGTCCCTAATACCATTTGAGGCCTTAAGTCCGTATAATAGCCCTTGGATCTAAGAGATGGATAGTTAGGATTAAGTGAAAAAGTGGGGTTCATAGGGTGGGGAAAAAAATGGAAAAACATAGGAAGAGTAGAGAGGTTTGATGCGTTAGTTTTGTGAAAGGTTGATGCCGCAGTTTTGTACAAACAAATTACCCACTGTACCATAAACCTCAAACCCCTCATTCCTTCTTTCTTACTCTTCCTCATTTTTCTCTCATTTTGAAACGAAATATCACAGAAACCTACCTCAAACCCCTAATTTTTCTCTCATTTAGCTGAAAAAAAATTAACGATCTTCATCATCTGCTTATAATATCTTCATCATCGTCTGCTTAAAAATTCTTCATCATCATCTGCTTATAACTTCTTCATCATCGTCTCCAAACCTTTGCAAAATTTTCGCATCCTTATAATGACTGATAAGAAGATTATACAGGACAGCACTGGTAATTTTTACATTTTTCATATTTGACATACAAGGGAAAAAAGTTTTGTTCAATATTTTTGCATGCACAAACCTGTCACCTATTTTTTATAGCTTAATAATTTAGGTTAATAAATTCTTTATATCAAGGTTAATAATTTAGGTTAATAAATTCTTTAGGTTAATTTGATGTTGCTGATATTGTGAACGTTAATATTTTATGTTCACATAAATGTAACTCTGATGATCTGGTAGTGTAACTCCGAATCTTTTGAACATTGATAAAAAATTTAATGTTAAATTTTGCTATTATACAAGTGTAACTCTGCATATTTTGAACGTTGATATAAATTTTGAAGTGTAACTCTAATAAATTGTTAATGTTTAATTTTGCTGTTATACAAGTGTAACTCTGATAAATTTTGAAAGTGTAATTCTGCATATGCGTGTAACCCTGGAAAAGTAAGTGTAACCTAGATCATTCTTGTGTAGCTCTGATAATATAAGTGTAACTCAGGTAAAGTAAGTGTAACTCTGATAATATAAGTGTAACCCTGGTAATATCAAATTGAATAATATAATTTCTCCAAGATAAAAAAAGTGTAACTCTACATAAAGAAAGTGTAACTCAACATATAAGTGAAAGAAGGTTGGTGTATGGATGTAAGCTAGGTCATTTATGTAAAAATTGAATAAATGAAAAATGTAAATCTGATTCATTGGTAGTGTAACTCTGGTACTATGGTAGTGTAACTTTGCTTGTATAAATGAAAGTGTAACTTTGCATATTTTGAACGTTGATATAAATTTTGAAGTGTAACTTTGATAATATAAGTTTTGAAGTGTGGTTTTGATGTTATATAAGTGTAACTCTGATCAATTTTGAAAGTGTAATTTTGTATATAAGTTTAAGTCTGATATTTTGAAGGTTGGTGTCTCTTTGAATGTAACCTAGGTCATTCTTGTGTAACTCTGATAATATAAGTGTAACTCTCGTAAAGTAAGTGTAACTCTGATAATATAAGTGTAATCCTGGTAATATCAAATTAAATAATGTAATTTCTCCAAGATAAAGAAAATGTAACGCTGCATATAAGTGTAAGTCAGATATTTTGAAGGTTGGTGTATCATTGGATGTAAGTTAGGTCATTTATGTGAAAATTGAATAAGTGAAAAATGTAAATCTGATGCTTTGGTAGTGTAACTCTGCTTGTACATAAAGTGTAACTTTGGTGCTATGATAGTGTACCTCTGCTTGTATAAATGAAAGTATAACTCTGCATATTTTGAACGTTGATATAAATTTTGAAGTGTAACTCTTATAATATAAGTTTTGAAGTGTGGTTTTGCTGTTATACAAGTGTAACTCTGATCAATTTTGAAAGTGTAATTCTGCATATAAGTATAAGTCTGATATTTTGAAGGTTTGTGTCTCTTTGAATGTAACCTAGGTCATTCTTGTGTAACTCTGGTAATATCAAATTGAATAATGTAATTTCTCCAAGATAAAGAAAGTGTAACTCTTCATACAAGTGTAAGTCTGATATTTTGAAGGTTGATGTATCTTTGGATGTAAGCTAGGTTATTCATGTGAAAATTGAATAATGTAATTTTTCCAAGTGTAACTTTGCAGTTACAGAGTGTAACTCTGATACTTTGGCAGTGTAACTCTGGTAATGTAAGTGTAACCCTGTTGATATAAGTGTAAGTCTGATATTTTGAAGGTTGGTGTATCTTTGGATGTAAGCTAGGTCATTTATGTGAAAATTGAGTAAGTGAAAAGTATAAATCTGATGCTTTGGTAGTGTAACTTTGGTGCTATGGTAGTGTAACTCTGAATGTATAAGTGAAAGTTTAACTCTGATAGTGTAACCTTGCAAGTTTACGTCATTCGTCGGGCAGGAGTTTGTGAAAATTGAGGAAGCACTTGCATTTTATAAGATACTTGTTAGTGGGTTTGATGTGCGGAGGTACACAACTAAGAAGTGGCGTGATGGGGTAATAAAGTCAAAACTTTTAGTTTGCGACCGCGAGGGTTTCAATCCTAAAAGAACATTGACTGAAAACGGGAAAAGCACATCGAACAACCAATAAGATTATGGAAATAATTTAGCATGACGAACCAATATCAGGCGAGTGGGATGCAGAGCGAGGATTAGGTTATTTATGAAAAATGGACTGTTATTAATAGATAGGTTTCACCAGGGTCATAACCACGAGCTCATCTCAATTGGGATAGGGAGTTTCAGAAGTTATCACGCAACATTACAGATTATCATAAAATGCTAATCCTGTCTAATTCAATGGTTAGAAATTCAACATTTTTAACAATTCTCACATTTTTAACATTTTTGACCTTTTTAACATTTCTGACATTTTTTTTGTTTGGTTCTCCGCTGAATATTGAAGCCACAAGGACGTACAACATGTTCAAGGAACATATAGATGGCTTTCAGAACATTGGAGCTAGCCCGAATGATTTTAAGAATTTTCATAGAGACGTTAAATGCTTCATTTGTGGATCATTTTAAGGAAATGGCTGCAAACGTGCAAGGGTTCTATTTTGACTATGATGTTGACGAGGATGGTAGCTTACGAAGGGCTGTATGGGCTGACCGTACTGCCAGAAAGAACTACTCAGTGTTTGGCGATGCAGTGTCATTCGATCCAACAAGTATTCGATGGTTTTCACACCGTTCACAAGTGTAGATAACCATAGTCGATCAATCACATTTTGTGGGGCACTTGTTGCAATGGAAGACTATGAATAATTTAATTGGGTTTTCAGTTGTTTTCTAATTGCCATGGGAGGGAAGGAGCTAGAGTATATTATCACTAATCAAGATCCGGGAATAATAAAATCTGTCCCACTTGTATTCAAAACAGCACGCCACCGATTTTGTATGTGGCATATAATGAACAAAGTCCCGAATAAGTTTGGGGTGACAAGGTCCGATTATCCTGCATTTATACACCAATTGAACGACATTATATGAGACGAAGATCTCGAGGCAGCAGAGTTCGATGAGCACTGGGTAGAATTGGTTGTAAATTATGGAATTGGTGACAATGATTGGTTTGCGGAAGCAATCGCTATAAGGGGACAATGGGTGATGGCACATTGCAGGGATCTAAGGATGAGGTCTGTTATGCGTACAACGCAAAGATCAGAAAGCGAGAATAGCTTTTTTAAGAGGTTTGAGCACAAAACAGGTACTTTAGTTGAATTATGGATGCGCTTTGAAAGTGCTATGGACCACCAAATACATACGCAGAAGATGCTTGACAACGATGACAGGTATTCGTCACCAAAAATATCGATGCACGTGCGTATGGAGAAGCACGGGGCAAAAGTTTACACCTATTCAGCGTTCTACACCTTTCAAGTGAAGGTCCATTACTCAACAAATACTTGTAGAACTGGGGGCTTCGAGGAGCGCGGTGAACTAGAGGTGACGACCGTAAAATATTCTGAAAGAGAAAGGAATTTCGCAGTGACTTACACCCTAGGTAAAATGTCATTGATATGATAGCTATATGCACAGTTATTAAAATAAAAGTTTTTGACCTTGCAGTTAATCTATTCCTTGCAACAATCGAAAAGTATAACTTTGGGGTAATCAAAGTTACACTTTGGTTACTGTAGGAGTGTAACATTGCTGATTTAAAAGTGTAACTCTAGTGAGATAAAAAGTATAACTTTGGTGTCACAAAGTGTAATTGTAACTTTGACGATTTAGCAGTGTAACTCTGGTGAGAATTAAAGTGTAACTTTGCTGAGAATAAAGGTTGTCTATTATTGTCCCAGGTACTCTCAAGGCAAGTTTCACCTGTAGAATGTTTAAAAGAATCGGCATACTATGCAGGCATATAATATGGATTTATGCATCGAACAGGGTGAACTCCATACCACAGCAATATGTATTAAGGAGATGGACGGAATATGCAATTAGTTTTGGTGAATCCGATTGTTATGGTGAAGGGCAAAATGACATTGATGTCATTGATGGAATACAAGTAGAAATGTCAGACATGTGGTCAGCAGTCCATCAGACTATTAGTCTCGTTCGTGGTAGAAGTAAGGCTGATGTCGAGAGTTTCTCGGCTTTGGTCAGGGAGTTTAAGGAATATTTGTCACCAGCGGGCGAGGCCCTAAATAAAAATCAACAGTTGAAGAAAATACTTGGATGTACAGCTCTTGTGGAGATACAAATATTACCACCGAAAAAATCAAATAACAAGGGGGGCGGCCGGAGATTATTGTCGGGAAAACAAAAGTCTTGGCGTTAGCATGTAAACCAAGACGCACGTGCAAGAATTGCAAGCAAATGGCAAATCACGACAGAAGGAACTACCCCAACCCCTTTGCAAAACATCCGCCATTGTCGTAGGAATCAACAGATGGACCTGGGTTAGACGAGGAGGAGAAGATCAAACCTCAGACTCCTTATTCTGTGAAAATTGCCATGGTGTGTGTGTGGTTGTGTTTGGCGGGGGAGGAACCACATCAACCCCTACATTTTTAATGTTGATCTTGTATGTCACATTTCCTTTTTTGTTGCAAAAACATTATGTTTTGACAGTGTAGCTTTGATGGAAGTGTAACTCTGAAGGTGTTTCAGTGTAACTCTAAATTTAGGGTTACCCAGGCACGACATTGGAGTTAGACATTCTAAAACGTCCAAGTTACATGTTCAAAACAGTGCTGTTATGTAAGTGTAACCTTGCAAAGTGTAACTTTGCTGTTATGTAAGTGTGACTTTGCTGTCATATATCGTCCAAAATGTTTGCACCAAATTAGATGATCCTCACTAAATATTTTGAAACTGTAATTTGAGGAAAGCAATTAAAACGGGTCAAAGAATTAAACAAGTCAAAGCTGTTTTAGTTGAGGAAAACAAGGACAAGCAAATCACAAGTTTTAGAAAAGCAAGGACAAGCCAATGCTTAACCATACATTTAAGAAAAACAATGGAATAATACATTCATTTTATTGATTGCCAAAAAAAGCGATTCACAAATCACACTATATATATCATACAAATTTCTGAATATTTTCAAAACAACGAAAATTTAACTTAGCACTAAAATCAAACCAAAACTTTTTCAAAAAATAAAATGACAGCCATGTATGTATACCCATAGACTTGCATACTCACAAACGTCCCAGGAAAAATGAAAGGAGACCGATATGTAGCTAGAAATTCAAATAACCTAGCAAACACCCTCAATAACCATGGATATCTCATTGACGGAATATCCACCGCAACTACAACCCAAAGTTGGCATTTTAGTGGCGTACTTTGCATTGAATTTGATGCGACTGACGAAGGATGAAAACTTGTGTTCAATTTGCAAGAATCATTTGATTCGGTAGGAAATAGTCGTGACAATTGGTTAGGATCTTACAAACCAGAGCAGGGATCAAATCTTTGGGTTGCTGATAGAAGGGATTTCCAATACTTCAGCTGCACACCTACATTGAAGCAAGTGTCGTACGCTCTGAAAAAGACAAGTAGATACCTAGCGGAGGGTGTCAATCTCAACCTATACAGCAGCATAAATATAGCAATTTAAGCAATAATGTTTAAGTTTTGTGGTTATAATAGAACCAAATAATAATGTCCCTATTCAAAACCCGTAAAGTGTAATCAAATTATATTAGAAACAAAAAGAATTATAAAGTGTTATAATAGAAACGAAAAAAATTGAATAATGTAAATTTAATCAAATTCTATTAGACAATTTAATCAAATCAAAAAAATTGATCTATAAAGTGTAACTTTGTTGTAATAGAGAGTGTAACTTTGCTGTTATGGAGAGTGTAACTTTACTGTAATGGAGAGTGTAACTTTGTTGTTATGGAGAGTGTAACTTTGCTGTAATGGAGAGTGTAACTTTGTTATTATGGAGAGTGTAACTTTGCTATAATTGAGAGTGTAACTTTGCTATTATGAAGAGTGTAACTTTGCTGTAATGGAGAGTATAACTTTGCTATCATGGAGAGTGTAGAATAATAACTTAAACATTGAATTCTAATGACATTGGCTATGTCAAAAAAAGTTATTAGCGTAATTGTTGTTTGTTCTGTTACACATATTTACCAAAATAAACTTATCATGTTTTTCGGGGCCAATAGCTGATTAATTTTGCGCTTGTTCTGAAGATCTACCCACAATTTTGCTTTCCTCTTTTTAAACGTCTGGAGTTTGTCCAAGAAACCATCACGCTTGATGTTAATGTTAGCTAAGACAAGGGCCGCTGCCAGTTCAACTATCAAATAACGGCGGTTCCTCTTCTTTTCCAGATCCGGATGGTCAAATAGGACACCCTCATACATTAGCATATGCATCATGGTGAAGATACCAGACTCGGTGGTGCTACGAAGTGGAATCTATCGCTTAAATGCGATCTGTCGTTGCTCTAATTGAGTAATTTTACATCCTCTTTCCACGACTCTTGAGTCTAGATAGTCACTCATAAAACAAGCCTGCAAACAACAATATTCACGTCAAATGATATACCAAAAATAAAATTTGATTAGTATAGAAATAAAACTCGAAAAACTCATTTGTTGTCCGACATACAATTACACGAGCTACTTTCCACACGTCGGACTTATCCCAATTCGGATGGTGCTGGTGGTCGAGGAGATCAATCGTATCACTTTTGAAGTTTATGCACACCACGCAAAATGGTCTTCAACATTCAGTGGTACGAAGAGCGAATCCGCGTTCAAGTTGAAAGTTTAATTACAATCACTAATAAATGTATCCCACAGTAAGAACAGATTGTCTTTAACACCATCGGATTGCGTCTCCTCTTGAGATATATCCAGCAGCATCCGAATAGGCTCCTGTGAAACAAATGATTTAACATTCGTAAGATTACGCTGCCACAGACTTAAAGTTACACTTATCCCTGTCAGTGTAACTTTGAATAACCTAAACGTGTATTCCTAGGGGAGTATCAAAGTCTAACCTTGGAGAGCATTAAGGTGTAACTTTAAGAGTATCGAAGTCTGACTTTAAGGAGTATGCTGGTGTAATTTTGCTCTTACACTCAGACTTACACTCTGTGTAATTTTTTTATTACAAACAGAGCTACCTAAATTCAGAGTTACGTACCATGTGACGTATCCCAAAGAATGATATTCATGGAAATTTGTTTTCGTCCCAACTAGTTGAGCAACAGTGCCCAGCTCTCAATAATATTTGGGGACATTGCGATGTCAGGGAGCATGGACATTACGTCACTCCTACGCAGCATAGCGTGGCGACTGAACCATGATAATATTTCCCTGTGGACAAATGAAGGTTAACTAATCAAAATTTGGTTCACTAAGCATGCTGCAAAATTTCGTTTTTTAGAACAATTTGAGACAACAACCACTTACGTAGGATCAAGTTTGTAGTCATCTAAAAAGCAATAGTCTGGAGCATGTTTTTGTTAGGTTCTTTAACCCTCTTATTAGACTCCTCTAATAAAGATCAAAGTTACTAATTAAATTAGATGATGTGAATCTAGTTGCATGCAAAACAAAAAAAATAATAAAGAGAGAAAAATATAGTTTTCCTTACATAAGAATATAGGAAAATATGGGCACAAGGAAGGACTCCTTCCGACCTTGTTCTTGCTATGAATATAAGGATGATCCTCCAAGTTTCAAATTAGAAACTCTCCTTTTGATTGCACCCAAGATTTCACCAAAATATTTCTACTAATATTAACTAGATATTATTAGAAATTTATATCCCTCAATATTATTTTTATTACTACCTTTAGTAATAATATGAAATATGGTTGTGTATGTTATTTTAGAGAGAGGTTTGCATAACACTAGAATTAAAAAAAATGAACAACAAAATTGTTCTTTTAAGACCCCCAAAACCGGCACCCCATGTGCCTTGGGTGGACAATTACTTTTTCTTATTTTATTATGCATGCTCACATAGACATGATTGCATTAGTATAGCTAGTTGTCATAAGCATGCAACTAGGTAATGATTTTATGCATGTTTATTAAACAAAATGTAAAATAAAAATGTTGTCCAACAACATGTTTATTTCGGTCAACTTGGTCATAAAATGGACCATTTTGATTTTGTAATGTT
>VHZZ01013299.1:21276-33453 GCA_009801015.1 Silene noctiflora | reverse complement strand
TCAGTTGACTGACCCCGTATTTGTTTTAAAAACTGTGGTGATCCATTCGGGGATGGTGAGCAGTTGGTTTAGCAGGTATTGACGATGATGACTGTCGACTATGCGGCGGGGTTAGCAGGGTGGAGTTTTCGCGAATTTTGTCTTAACTTCCGCAGACTTGTTTAGTTATCACTTTTGTTTTGGTTTGGATTTTGTTCTCCGATTTATGGAGATTTTTGTAATCCCTTTAAATTATATTTATTTTTAATGTTTCATTATGGTTACTATGATGTTCACTGCCTCGGGCAACCGAGATGGTAACATCCCTGTATTTGGAGGTAGTCCTTGGTAAGGTGCCTCGGAGTATGAGGGTGTTACAATTAGGGGAAGATTAGAGGGTAGAATCCATACTTAATGAGTTTATATTATTGATTATTGATTGAATGTTGTGGTTCCAACTAGTACACATGTTATGCTTGATGAAATGCTTGATTGATAACCTAGCATGATTCTCTATCATTTCAATACCTCCTTTAAGATCGAGATCCTTAGGAGTAATTAGACCATGCATGATGATGGTAAGGAGACCGGGTGTACGTGAGAGTTAGCCCGATTCGACCTAGGTGAAACCGTAAGATTGAGAGTCTCGGTTCTAATTCGACTACAACTTTGATTAATCGTAGACTCATTTATATGTGAATCTCCCTTTGTTCTCCCATATGAACCCATGACACCCTAGTGTTTTACCCATAATTGTTTACATCTCATCCTGTTTACATCCTTTAATTTTCATTTGTTTACATTTGATTGTTATTTCTTGTAGTAGTTTAGAATACAAATTCAACCCCAATTTTGTGACACAAGACATAGCTAATTGTAATCGATAACTCTCTTGAAAAAACTGCCCATTTGGTTCGACCTCTACTTACACGTATACTAAGTTGTTTGTTGAGTTTAAATATTGTTTGATAGTGGAGTAACGACCAACACCAAACTTATCAAGTCTCAACCCACTTGCCTAAGTAAGACTACCCTCAACATGAGACTCAACCTATTGGATACCCTAGTCACCCATATGAACCCACTCTTCCCAGTATTCCTTCTTGTTGATTTAATTCTTGCTATTTACTTGCTTTTCTTTAGTTTAGACTACAAACCCAATTTTAATCGTGACAACCTTAGCATAACTACAACTAGATTGAGTAATTTAGATACCCCCGTCCTTTGGTTCGACCTCTACTTACATGCTATGCTTGTTAGTTGAGATACAAATATTTTTTGATGGTTTGATGACACGCCCTTGATTAAGGGTTTTTCGTAATATAGTGAAGTCTCAGGAAGCAAGGTAAGGTTATAAATTAAAAGTCAAAACAAAGTCAACCTATCGCTGAATAGGAGGCGCTCTAGCAGGTGGACCGGCCCCTGTGGTCCACCTGGCGGCGAGACCAAAACTGAAATCTCAATAATTAACTTATAAAAACTCACACAAAACTCGACTAAGCTAGGCCACCGGTCCCCCAGCCAACCGTGCCTCTTTTCAATTTCTAAAGCTTGACCTCGACTCCCAAAGTTACAATAAATCACAATAAGTCTTAGCTCAATGATACTAACCCACACCTCTAATACTACAGTACTCCTCTTTAGAGTACCAAAATCCCATGTATTGCATATTTGCATGTAGTTATGGCAGAAAATTGTCAACCTGAAAAGTCGTGTGCTAGCAATGCTACTTCATCGTCATTAGGTAATACAAGCGACTATAAATTTGAATCCCTTGGCAAGAACACTGAAGGTAAGAAATCGTTCCTTGATGCTGTTATGGTTGCTATGTTTGTGCCTTTTGAGGTAGAAAATCAAGTTTCGTGTAGGCTCATAGAGTTGTTGATTAATGAGATAAGTGATTCTCAAAATAAAAATAGTAAGAACTCTAGCGTGTTTTTGGATTTTGCCACCATTACTGAGACACGCCCCTCTTTGCCAATTGAGGGTGATTGTATCCCCTCTGGCCTCTGTTACCTCTACCCAATACTCTACCAAATACAGTTTTTCTAACAAAAAAAACAAACATATAAAAAATTGTTTCTCCCGTCCAAAGATTACGATAATTTAATGCTAAGGAGGAAGTTGTCATTTTCCATCCAAAATCCAGAGCTTTTTTAATAGTTCAGTCCCTCTTTACTAACAAAATCTACCTTAATGGGATCTCCCCATGAAATCTCTTCATAGGAAGCAACAATTCTCAATTGTTCTCCTTTGCTTGTGAACCATTATACTTCCGTGGATATTGTGAACATTGTACATCCATAGACATTGCGTAAGCTAGGCAGCTGAACTACTTCTTTTGAAGAGAAGGGTCATTCTTTTAAGTTAAGAGACCATGTTTTTCGATCGAGAGGATTTTAGATCACACTATGTAGGCTTCCATGGTCAATAACACTCAAATGGAGCGGTCTGGAAATGACTATTCTGATCACTTCTCATATGAAAGTCACAATTTTTTTTTTCTTAGTCGTAAATATGCACTAAAGCAGGAGACGAAGCCGACATAGTATGAGTCGGAATCGAGCTAAATTCATGGATTAATCGGTGGTGATGGTTACAGGCTCAAATGTTTTCCGCATATGTACAATGACCATCGTAAAAGAAAATTTGCGCTAGTTTATGGATCTCTATTGTCCCCTGATTTGCATGGTCGGTGGTTTGTATGTAACGAGTCTTATGCAGTCACGTATTATTTTATTAATAAAAGTTCATCGCTCTTAATAAAAAAAAATAATAAAAAGTAATCTATTTATCTTACTAATTTACTATCCGTGTACGTACCCATACAAACCCGTATTTTGCAAATCCAAAATAACCCAATCCGTAATATATCCGAACTCGAAATGACCAAACCGTTGCCGACCGTTCAATCCATTTGACAGGTCTACATACTAGAGAACGAGAGGAAGGGATAGATAGAGAAAAAGATGAAGCAGATGATGCAAGCAAAGGCTTAAAAAAGCAACGAGTCAGGAGAGGAGATCTTTGGGTGAATTAATAGAGGAATGCAAATAATAAAAACAGGGATTCTGGGGTTTGTACGACTAAAGTGAGGGATTGGGAGTTGCCATCTTTGCAGTTTTCAAGGCGACCCTAAAGGCTAAAGCTATCTTACTCTGCGCCTATTTTGTGACTAATAACAACACTGCATCAGTGCATGCTATTGCTCAGTGACTCCTGCCCTTTCACCTACCTGATTATGCTCTTCCTCTTTTGTCACTCTCCCCTCTCTCATTATTTTAACACAAATTATAAATTCTTTAACACTGCATATACCGTCCTTTTATTGCCAACTGCTCTGTATTAATAAATCACTCATTTATCAATTTTTTTGGTGAAAATAAATAAATAAATGAATGATTAGAAGTATTTCTTTTTACACAAAAATTAAAAAAATGGATTTGGAATTCATAAAACACTATATCCCACATGGATCTAAATTTGAACCCACAAAGATTTCCAAATAAGTAAAAAGAGAACAAAATCTGACTAGCATGAAAAAGAAAGGGAAAATATGTGTAGAATAGAAGGGCGTATTATTTGTTTTTTATTTTTTTTGTGCAAGGGAGTCATAGCCTCACAGGGACAACTTAGATGCTGATGTCTGATGGGGATTGCATACAAGTTACTAATTAAGCTAGTTGATATTTGAAGTCAATTATTATTTGTTAGAGATTATAGTAGGCAATTTTTTTTTTAAATAATGTACAAAAATCAAATATTTGATTAAACAACGAGTTTAGCTAATACAAAAGAAGAAATATCTCAAAAGTAACTATATTTATTTCACTTTATATTTTGATTTAGAACTTGATATTACTCATGAACTTATCAAAGTAAGTCGATGATACTAATAAGGGTTGGACTCAACGGTAAAAAGTTCATCTTAATGACCATGAGGTTAGGGGTTCGAAATACCACTCTAAACTCTCAACGAGGCCAGGTGGTATGTCTTGGCCTTAAATTGGGTAAGGCTTGTGAGATTAAAAAGAAAAAAAAAAAAAAAAACTAAATTTTAAATAATCACTATTTGTAGTTAGGGTTTGCAAGACCATTTTATATTATAATTTGTGACTTATAGTGATTAGTGAGTAACAATGTTATGATTTTATTACTTGTCATTGATGGGCTATGGGAATACTAAGTGCCTCAAGTGTTGCGCCAAATACTACGGACAGTGGTACGGAGTCTTAAGGAGAGAATGGGCCTGTTTCCCTATTATCACTGGGCCGAGGTAAGTTTGAGCCTAATTACATACCTGCATGGCTGCTGCATGGCTGTTATAAAGGCTGATATCTACTTGTCCGCTTAATAGAGAGGCGAGGTCTTATATTTCCTAAGCCCAAATCCAACCAGTAATTAATTAAAGGGAGTAAGAGCATCCACATTGAAGAGGATTGACCATCCTCTTAGATGAAAGAGAGTACTAAGAGGATGTCCTCTTCAATGTGGCAACATCCTCTTTGCATCATTTTTTAAGAGGAAGAGGAAGACATCCTCTATAAATAGAGGATGTCCTTGTCTTGGCCCAAGTGCTACACAAGAGAGAAAATGGGTGGTGGGGACTACTTAAAAGGTGAAAAAAGAGAGGAAGGGAGGATCCTCTTTGATGTGGAGAAAAAGAGAGGAAGAGGATGAAGAAATTGGGAATTGGGTAGGGAAAAGAGAAAATGATGTGGCCAAATGAGAAAATTAGAAAAAATCAAAGAGAGGAAGAGGACCATCTCTTCAATGTGCATGCTCTAATTATAGATAGACCGGGCATAATAACCATGAATCCGAACAATCGATCGAAAATATCTGGATTTATAACTGATTGAATACTTGATATGAGTAATTTGAATAGTACCTGAAACTCGACTCAATCTGAAACAAATTGAACTGAACCGAATTCAGGAATAACGAAATGAAACCCGACACGAAATTACACCAACTGATTAAAATGGCTAACCGAAATGAATCCAATCAAAATCAAATTGAACTGAAATTAAGGTCATGCCGATTTAAAACAAAACGATTTAATTCCATTTAAAATTGAACCGAGTGACCCGTTAGCTGGTGTAATAATAGCCTAACGATTGCACATCGTGATGCTACAGTTGCACTCATAAAAATATTTCAAAAAAAAAAATGATGATACTCATCAACATATTTCACAAATCTTTTAGTCATTTATAAAACTGTTAAAACATTAATATTATATGTAAAACAGATTACAATTGCCTATATTATGTTAGTAAGGGTACTTGCTTGCAATTATTATAGATTCTCAAATATTGGTTACCACTAGAGCAAACGACAAAATACCGCTTGCCAGTTGCTAGCAACACGAGTTAACAAACTACTACTTTGAAATTAAATAAAAAAATAAAATGAAGAAATGCTCGACATAGTAAATAAAATGAAGAAACGCTTTTTATGAGATAACTGAGTTAATATGGGAATCGTTAAAGCTATTCCTTATATTTGGCTCTACCCGACGAGGTCCGCACATTAGAGTAAATTGAGGCCCATTCAAAATCCGATCTAATTCGATCCCCGATCAATTCTAATTCACCAATTATGTGTGAATTGGGCATCAATAGCCCGAGTGAAGAGCAACATCAGCAATATAGTGTGAATCTTAATGGTTGAGCCGCAAGCGCACTATGGATCAGTCAGCATTTGCCATTCGGTGGGTGTGGGACATTCTTAAAATATTTAAGCGGACAGTAGGTTTTCTCTAGGATAGATATATCCGTTTTAAAAATAGAACGATCAAGTAACATTTTAATAGTATAAATAAGACAAATTTTTATTAATATTAATGCATTATATTTTTGTTTTATTTTGTTTTATGCATAATACTTGACTCATTCTAAAATTACGACGAATATGCATGTCTTAAAAGAGAATTTGTGTTAGGGGAGTCCCTTTTATCTTTATTATGGCTTCCAATGCATGTGCACCGCATATCATTTGCGCCACAACCTTCAACGAAAGCAACACTGTACTCTCCCAAAGTATTTCGTTTTCAAAGACCTCTCTTATTTTTCCATCATGGCATCATCAATCATTATTCCTTGACAAATGACCACATACCTACGTCCTTTTCCTTTACCCTAAAGATGGGCACACCCTTTCTTTCGCGCCAAATAACAATTTTTAATCTCTCATCTAATTTTCATTAAAAAAAAAAATTGTTTAAATGAGCAAATCAGTCTTAAGCAATAAAAACGGATCAAATAGATGGATAAACCAAAAAACAGAATGTTTAGAAAATGTAAACTCTTACTCATTCACTTATATGGAGTAGTTTTTCACTCATTTACACTTTTGACGGATATGACCGTCTTAAGGAGGAGCAACTTTTTAATTTTTTTTTTTTTTTGTAACTTTTGATAATTAGTTTCTTTATTCAATATATGTAAAACTTATTTAAACATTGCTTTACCATTAAAATCAGAAAAAACTTTAGGAAATTAAAATATGACTATCTTTGTATTTGCCGCCAAAATTTCCATTCAAGCAAGATTGGTTTAAAAAGAAGATTTTCAACCAAGAAAAAAAGTCTGTTGTGTTGATGTGATTATGACACCCTCTTTTTCATTCCTTTTGATGATCAATTGTTATTAATTAGCTAATTCTCGCACCATATATCTACCAAAATTATGTTAGCTTTGGTCTTTTGAAGGAAAATTGAAAGTAAGCTTTAGTGTCTTTTTGGAGGGAAAATGAAAGCAAGGTTTTGTATATTTGGAGGGAAATTGGTGGTCTTATTGCATGCAAATCTATCTAGTTGATTAAATTTAATGGTATTGCTTTTAATCAAATGGACTAGTATTCATACATACATCCAATCTACCTCATCTTCGAATATTTTAAGTTGGTTTATGATCAAAACTATACTTGATTGTATAATACAATATATAGGAGGTTTATTGATTTAATGAGAGTTAAATCGCTAATTTTAATAATTTAACAAAGATTCAAATTCAAGTTATAAATACCATTTTAAATAACATTATTTGAGGAATTTACAGGTGTAGACAATTTATTTTGTTTGGAGTAATGAGAGCAAATAAGGCGAAATATAATGTTAACAGGATCTGAATCAAAATCATGGTACCCTAATGAGTCATGACTTTAACACGTAAGATAGTAAAGTGACATATTCAGATATTATGGCTAACTCATATATGGTGTTTTACTACGGAGTATACTACTACCAACCTTGTCTGATCCTTCGATGTAGTTCTCGACGCAAGTCTCATCTTGGATCATTCGAAAATAGCCTCTTTGTGTTGTTAACACAAGGGTACGGTTGCTTATATCCAACCCCCTTTGTCCCGCAATCTGCTAAAGTCATTGAAATACTAGGATAATGTTGTTGTTGTTGTATACTATTATCAATGTTTTAAGGAAAATGATAAATACAACTCAGTGGGTTGTATTTAAACATTTAATACCCTTCTAAATTTGGTATTAATTTAGAAATTAGAGAATAAATTACACATGAATTGATGCAATTAATGCATGTATTAAGTATTTATTTCCTTTTTTAGCTTCTTCCCATTGCGTTGTATTTATCATTTCCCTTGTTTTAATTAGACACTATCTTTGCAATAATCCCGTCCTTAAGTTGTTAAACAGACAAGAAAATCTACAAGTCCCACACTAGACAGTAGACATGAATATGAATAAGTAAAATAAATAATTGGTTATTAAGCATGCCTAGGATTTTCATGATACTAAGAGGGTTTGTGATTATTTGGAGTTGTATTGGCAGACACAAGACAGGAAATGGTAGTTATATGCTTCATTGCCTTCATAGGCAGGAAGTTGAAGAGATCATTTGTTCAGGTGTTGGAGTCTCATTATTGATGTTGGTCAGTCTTAGTTTTTAGAATCATTAGATAGATTTGCTTTTGAGAGTATCATACTATCATGCAATGCAATGCTTAAAAAAAGCAAGGTCCATTAGCAAAAGCATCAACCATATCTAGTCTAGTATTATATTGGATATACTATTCTTTTGTCGATCCTTCCACACATCAATTAGCTACATCACCATGCACTTTCACCCATTGACGAATGCAATCTACCTATCTGTCCAGCTCATTTGTTTACATCTGATCTTAACACAAAGATCGAGAAGAGGGGAGGGGACCATTTATAAATAGTGGTATTGGATGACAAGTGGACAATAAGATAACTGGATGATCAAATTAACTATTAAAAATATGTCTAATATGGAAAAGGTAAACAAATGAATGAGACCCCCAAATATGAAAAAGGTAAACAAATAACCAAGACGAATGAGATATTTTATTTTATCTATATTATGTTCCTATTATATAAATTATTCATAAATGGGTTGTAATGCACACCATCTTTGTGATTTACCATTTTGTATATTAATTTAAAATTTATTTTATAATAATTTATCGAGTTTTTCAATAAGACGTTAAGAATAAATTTTCTGAGTTTGTAATTCTCATGCCTTGTATATTTAATATAAAAACATTGTTACCTGAGAATGACTATTGACTAGTAGCGATAGTTTTGTGCATAACTTACAAAATTAACATTTGGTGAAATGGTTTAATAATTATGTGGACTAACGTTTAAATTTGTCTGATAATAGATTTATTATGTGACGGTCTTACATAAGACTTATTGTATAGTTTAATAATTATGTGGATTAGCGTTTGAATATGCCTGATAATAAATTTATTGTTTGATGATCTTATACGAGACTTATTCTTGATATTGTGACAAATAATGCATCACATACTACAATAATAGGAGCATAAATATACAAGAAAAAAAGCAAATAATTCCAAAAACCATCTTGTTGATAAATCCAAGTTGGGGCCTCCCAAATCTCCTTTGAATGGGAGTATCAAACATAATACATTACAAAATTAGGAAATTAAAAAAAGATAAAAGTCACCTACACCACACAACATTGGTGGTTGCAAAACTTGACAATATTGTGTGTTCTTGACTTCTTTCAATTCTCTCCCTTTGTTTCCCTTTCAAGGGAGTAGTAGTTAGGATATCTTTTCTCCTAATTTTCCTAAGACAAACTATATATATTACAAAACCAAATCCAAAACTAACCCAACTAAATGATAGGTTAGTATGGTAAAGGGTAACTATCCCATTTCATCACTAGTGTCTCTTTACACATGTTCACTAGCATGAAGAAAAGGATGTTTTTTTTTTTTTTTGTGTTTGGCTAAGACTAACATCAAACCTTGACAAACAACACTATCATACTAAATTACTAGTCATCGTCATTACCTCAGTGCCTATCACGATGACTCCTACATAAAACAGGGTCAAATCTACGTAACTTTCCCCAGTATCTAAAATTAAGTATACTATACTAGTTATAGTAAAAGTCAAAATTAAACTAAACAACCCTTTGATACTTGGGGGAAGAAATCATAGAGCAATCAAAATTATCCAAACCCCTTTTCCTAGGTGAATTAATAATTGAAGTAGTGTTAATAGTAATTGCTGGAATTTCAATGGAGTCAAGTTGAGGAGGTGGGTGTTGCCATTGAGGTAAAGGTCCAGCTAAAAGGAGTGTTTGAAGAAGTGGCCCTGCCTCCATAACAGCCTTCAAAAGCTTCCCCTTCTCCGGCAATGGACGACAGCTTGTCGCTAATTTTTCGACAATTTGGGGTGGCAATGTGGGTGGCTCTTGTGGTGGTACTTGTAGAACAAGACCGGTGGTGGTGGTACGAGGCGAGGATGAAATGATGCTACTATCCTCACTCTCTGATGAGGATGAAGAAAGGCAATTAGTTAATTTTGGTTGTTTTTGTTTTTGTTGCTCTAATAATTGTTGTTGAAGAAGTAATTTTTCTAGCATTACATTATGGAGTTTACATTGAGCTTCATCTCTTTCATTTATGGTTGACATTAAGAGATCTTTTATGTGTAGTAACTCCTCTTCTTTCCTCATCATTTCTTCTTGAGCAGCAAAAATGGTGGCCTCCAACTCCATTCTTGATTGTACAATATAGTGTCTCATGTCACTCATCATCATACCCTATTTACAATTAAGTAAACCATATCATGGTAAGTCGTACCGAATACTAAAATTAAAATCTATCTAGCACAACAAAACAAAGTCTTAAACACGGTATGATTTGGTTTCAACTAACATACAATGTCATACCGCGTAATTAAATCTTGGTCACACACCATTTTGCAACCAATTTTGTAAATCTTTTCAAGAAAGCCACTTATAATGGTCACATTGACAGTAATGTCTGATTCTATTGTTAAGACTGAAACCGATATTTAATACAGAAAGGACAATGAAAACATCAAAGTGTGATTAAGAAGTGTGAATTACCTCATCTTCATTGCAATAAATCCAACCAAAGGGGCTACATTGCTCCATAATATTAGAGAGTAGAGGTTAACTAGCCAAGGGAGTGTGATTAGTTTACTCTGTTCTTTTACTCTTACTTTTAAGTGAGGAGGTTAGTAAGTATGGAATGGAGAAAATGTAGGGAGAGGCTTGTGTCCTTATATTGTTACACTAGTAGCTACTGTGCACCTTTTGCTTTCAGAATATCTGGTTGATTGCTTTTTTAGGGATTCTATAAGACATATGGTTGGATAAAGACATGAAAGGGCTAAAGCATGCATAAACACTAATGCTACTACTTTTCTATTTCCTCTAGCTTTTTTATTAAGAAAACTCAATTAAAGTTATTAGCTTTTGAATATCAGTATTAACAATTTGAATCTACTTGATTTGATTGTATTAGGTTATCACCTTTATTATTGAGAATACTTCAAATATTAACACAATCTGGTCAATAGTACCAAGTTGACTAAGATAATTAAAATTTTGTGACTTAATACAATAACTAGAATGATGAACACTATTAAACATTGTTTATCCCCAATTTTTTTGTACCAGTTTTTCTCATTATTATTCCCAAAATTAACAGCAGGGGCGAGTTTGTATCAAACCAAAACTTTAGGTTATGCATTCTTAGAGGTTAGAATTGGCGTTTATATAACTATTACTCAAACTCGACTTTGTTAATTTTTGACGGAGTTATATCATATGACACTTATGACATGCGACATACCACTTTAAGTACTTAGCTATTTCGATATAAAACACTTCTATTAAATTAGAAATAGAACCGAAATTCAATGTATGCATAAGATTAAAACGATAAAATAACAAAATTGTCATTAGGTCTTTGTTAATATAAATAAAAAATTGTTAAAATATAAAGAAGAACCGAAATGAAATACTAGAAAGTCAAAATAAAGAGACAGTGGAGTGTGCGGCTAGCCGTCATGCATATATTAAGGGTGTGAAATCAGTAGTAAAAAGGGAAGAAATTAAACCCGCCGCAGTGACCAGTGTCAAGTGTGCACGTACGTACGTGCAGTTAGTTGGTCTCAAACTTACCTGTCAGTTTTTCGGTTTCGACCGTTTTCCCATTAACCTATTACTCGCTACTTATTATACAAAGTCACATATGCATGGGGGCTTGACTTGACTTTCTTCCCTCTATGATCTATTCTTGATCACAAATTATACTCCCCGTCCCGGTCATTTGTTGTCCTTTTTCATTTTTGGGTGTCTCGGTGAATTGTTGTCCTTTCTATTTTAGGATTGCATTTGATGAGTAATTTGGTCTTTCACATTCAATTTAGTCTATTTGTCATCTCCTAATTGGCTCCCTCCACTTTTCTTGGTCCTTGTGCCAAAACCAAAGGATAACAAATGACCGGGACAGAGGGAGTAGTATTTATTAGAACGTTGTGAATTTATTGCTAATAAATGGAGCAATAAATGGGTTAATATTTTTAGGTAATGAAATTGTCATATGTAAGACTATCTTACGCAATAATTACTGAATCTTGATTGTTTTTTTACTTTCTTTTGTAGAATCGAGACGGTGTTTCTTACCAATTTAAATTAATTAAATTATTTTTTGAATCTAGGAAACACTAATGATCACTATATTAGTCGCTTTGTCCGGGTGAGAATTATATGTTTTCATTTTCTGGTGTATTAATCAATAACTATTGTAAATCCCGTGCATAAATGCACGGTTTTTTTAGATCGGGATGTTAGAAAACTTAGCAAATAAAGATGATAAATTTAAACCGAATTTAAATATT